>VMKM01000012.1:924336-1204842 GCA_008360985.2 Macquaria ambigua | reverse complement strand
TTGCTTCTGCAGAAGGATTCAGACAAAGTGCACTTTTACCAGCTGTTGAGTGTTGATAAGCCCTCTAACCTTTACCTTAATTACTCCTCTTGGTCACCATATCTGCAGGCTATTTAAACTGTTGCCATCCTGTCTAACATTGCAGCCTGACTGCATTCTTCAATGCATTACACCCCGTTAGCTCAAAGCAAATGCCTAGTTTTGTGTTTTCAAGGGAAAACCGACACAATTTTTGGCTTTAACACTAAGGATATAATGTCTGAGTCCCTCAGATAAGGATTTTAATTTTTCAGCAAAATTTAGTGTGTTTTTTGAGACATCTAGTGGCCAGGCACTGTGTGTGATGTGCAGTGTATGCACAGAGGTCATGGGGACATGTGGCTTGTGACTTCAAGGTTCATAATCTCTTTGTTAGGTGGCCCAAAACTGTAAATTCCACGTCAGACCAACATACACCCTCAAGTCATTTTCCCTTGCACTCATCTTATTTTTCTAGCCCCCGACTTCTAACATGCTCATGAGATAATTTTCACAGTCTGTGTCCTTTATATTGAAAGCCGGGCTTGAATTTTGTCATATGGCTGAACTTCTGGCGGTTATGCCCTGTGTGTGTGTGTGTGTGTGTGTGTGTGTGTGTGTGTGTGTGTTTTTTACAAGTGAGAAATATTGGACCTTGAGCTTGAGAAGGTGTGGGGAATGTAGGCAGCGGGGTCTATCTCTGTTAAAACAAGTGGGGCTAAACATGTCAACAAAAGCTAGAATAACCTAAACTGAGGAGTGCAGTTTGAGATATTTGTCTGTTTTGTCTTGAAAATACAGATGGAGCACAAAAGATGTTGGACATTTCAGATGAACCTCCCACATGTCCACTTCTGTTGTTTTCTGTGATTCCCTGCTGGGAAAGTGGAACAACAGAGACTAAAGTGTCCTTGTCAGTTTGGTCTTAACTCACTAAACATACCATGGCAGTGCTCTGTCTAGATGCATTGTAATTGCCCGATTGTCCCATAAAACCCCCAAGACGTTCTTGACTGTCAGTCAGTCTGTTCACTAAAACAGCAGGCCTAGTAGCCTAATGATGTGTGTGTGTGTGTGTGTGTGTGTCTGATCAGTCATCACTTCATATGACTCATGCACAATACCATAAGATGTTAGGCAAGGCTCCGTTTCCTCTGTTGTCGCAGGAACGGTTAAACAAACAGTGAGCTAGTGGGTGCTTTCCTGCCCAAACTGAGTCAGACAGAACAAAGAAAAATGTAAACATGCATTATCTTTACCAACAGGAAAACTCTTCATTCCTATAGGATTAGTAGATCGCAAGGTTGTTATACTGGAGCCATGAATTACCAGTAGTCTTAACAAGTCTCAAGCATTCCTTATCTTTTGTTCTGGTATTTTTTTCATCAATAAACAAATGTTGGATTTAGAGTCAAATCAAGAATCACTGTGCCTAATGTAACAGTAATATTTAGGCTACCTAAGTACATACAGACCCCTTTTCATTGGCATTAGGGGAGTAATTAGTTCATCCTCCTGCTTCCTCTGCTTTTTTCTGGATAATGAGTCTAGATGCTGGGCTAATGTTGCTGTGTCTCATTGCAGCGCCTTGTTGAGAGGCAATTAAAGCTGTGTAAAGAACTTAAAGAGGGGCACCCAGATGCAAGGAAACAAATGATCTCTCTGAAATGGTGTTGATCTTCTCACTGTCAATCCAGTTAAACAGGAAACACAGAGGGAGAGGAAGGAGCTGTGTGTGTGTGTGTGTGTGTGTGTGTGTGTGTGTGTGTGTGTGGGGGGGTCAGTTTGTTTGTGAGACAAGCAGGACACACATGTAGAGTTGTGTGTGTGTGTGTGTGTGTGTGGAAGGGGGAAGGGGAGGTTGTCGTGGGTGTGAGATTCACCCCGGTGAGACTTGCGCCTTTAGACATTCCTAAAATTCCGACCTCTGGGATGCTTGAGGCTCCTCCGTCTTCTTCTAGCATGTCGGGGGCTGCAGAGGACTCTGGAGGGCTTTTATGTCGTTGGGCTCACACGGCAGGCCCTTTGGTTGAACAGAAACCACATACCCCCTAATTTAGGAGGCCATGGGAACAAGTAGCACAGCACACATGCAGGTCTTCTTAAGTTACATCCGCGGATGACACTTAAATCCTAACGGAGTTCTTCTATGAGCTTAGAGACACTTGTCAGCCTGGACTCACTCATCACTGTCTTTACAATTTCGAGTAGATGATTGAACTTTTCTTAACTTACTTTCCCTTTTTTTTTTTTTTTTTAATTTCAGGCATCTTGATTCAAAAAATAATAAATCCCAGGTAAAAAAATGAAGGTAAAAAATGCACAGATCCAACTTTTTCTCTCCCAATTCCAATACCTCAACTCAGGTTATCTATTGAGTACAGATCCGATACCCATGCTCTCTTTTTCTCAAATTTAAAATCTGCATACCTCATTGCATAGAAGTCATTTTTATGTAGGTAGCAGTGGGGCACTAAACAGTCGGCAGCCCGCTACGGCTGAATAAATAGTGGAAACACAGAGTTTTATATGACATCGGCAATGTAACTTTAGGTTAGTATCTGGGCCAATACAGATTGACATATTGGATTGGTGCATCTTTCATCAAACAGTTTGATAGTTATGTTATTTGTAAAGAGTGGAAGAGGAAATTATGGGATAAATGGTTCTTATGTAATACAAGCAGTTTTGCTTGGTCACAAAGACACGTGGGATTATGATTGTGATACAACCTATGGGCAGAAACTTCATTCTTTTAACAATGTTCCCCATTCTTCTTTCTCTCTCCTCTACATACTGCCTTGTGATCAACATCTTGTGACGCTGCAACCTTCTGTGGGCCAGCCATGACAGTTCATCCTGTATCTGCCCGATCACTCAACAGCCACTTCTGACCAAACCAAATTTAGCAAACCAAAGATGTCAGCGTGCAGCGACTTTGCAGAACACGTGTGGAAACCCGGCTCTTGTAAGAACTGCTTCCACCCGCTTAGTGCGCACAAGACTGTCGGAGGCCTGGGTGGCAGTGTGCCAGCCGCTTGTTTGAAGAGCAGCCTGGGGGGTGATGAAGAAGCTGGAGTGACAGCGCCTTCGCCCTACAGCAAGCCAACCATCGCTGTCAAACCCACTATGATGAACCTTGACACCAACGAGTTGATGACTGATGTCAGCATGAACATAGAGCAGGTAAACGTCTCTTTCCTGTAACAAACATTAGAGTTTATTACTGTCCAGAATGATGTATCTGTTCTTAATGTATGCTCATGTTTTTGTGTGACAGGAGAACACAAAGAGCCCAGTTGAGCGTTTGGGTCTGAAGAAGCTCTTGGACTTGTCCCCTCTTTACATTGACAGTAACGGATGCAACAAGGCCCATAGAGAGGCGGTTCTGCAGAGTCCTGAAGCAAAGATGGACTACAACAACTGCTTCTCTCTGGCTTCCTTATCCCCCAACATCCTGCCTAAAGACTCCATGATCATCAGCAATATTTTCGTCACCCAGGAGGAGGGTAGAGGATCTCAGAGTTTAAAGAAGAATGCCAATGGAGACACATGCAGGCAGCAGAATACAACCACCACTAGAACCAAGAGCACTTATAATGGAATTGGTGTGACCTCCAGGGCAAATTGTCAGGAGTCCCATCAGGCATCTGTGGAGATACCTTTTTCTGTGGATATTGTCCCTTCCAGTCCTGCCACAGTTCATAGCAATGGTATCAGCAGTGGGAGTACTGCTACTGTTACAACTAAGACATCCAGCACTTCCCCCACCACAGCCTTAAGTGTGGACACCACTAGCCACAATCCCCCACCATCTCTCCACTGTCCTCCCGTCCTGTCTAAACAGACCAGCCTATCGGACTCCTCTTGTTCTTATCGTAGTAGTACAGATTCACTTCCTGGGGCAGAGGGGTCAGGAGGAAGACAATTTAGGTCCGGGAGCCCCCAAAGCCCACCATCAGAGTCAGCTCCCAATTCTCCAAATGGACAGCCAGACTCAGAACCCATTTATGCAGAGAGCACCAAGAAAAAGCGCAGGCCGCAAGGAAATGGGTTGCAATCCCATCCTGAGTCCCCAAACCAGACTAAGAACTCATCCCAGTGCTCTGAGCTTGAGATTTCAGGAGAGAGTAAACGGGCCACCATCACTGTAATGGCCACTCACACAGAGGAGAACAACAGGACTTTCTACCTGAGCAGTCCAGACTCAGCCATCAGCACCCAATGCCACTTCAGCCCCACAGCACGTAAAGACCCCAGCAGCCCGGCCTTCCGCTGGCCCAGCCCCAGCCGCAGTGCACCCTCTTTGGTCACAGAAGCCAGCCTTACCCCAACTCTCCACCCCAAGCCTCAGTCTAGCCCACCCATTCCCCCGAAAAGGACCACTCGTTCCCCCAAACTGGGCACCTCTAGCCTCTCACCGTCAATGTCTTCTCCAGTCCCTCTTCCTGATCTGCCCAAACTGGGCACCTCCAGCCTCTCACCATCCATGTCGTCTCCCGTCCCTCTCCCTGAACTCCCCATGCTTGTCCTCGTCTCTGCCAGAGAGGGCCACTTCAAGGTCCATACAGAGAACCACAGCACAGCAGCAGCGTCCGAACGCTGGCACAAGCCCCACCTCCACAGTTCTGGCTGGAACTCTCGAATCGAGGAAGAAGAGGAGGAGGAGGAGAGAGAGCGGAAAGAGGGGGAGAAGAAGAAGCTGGCCGCCAACCCGGGGACAACCTCTCGGGTGACAGGCCTGGTCAATGGTGCCGCTGTCTGGAAGGAGGCCAGGGACTGGAAGGCTCACAGCAGCCCCCCTCCGATGACAGAGCCAGGCACGGCCCCCCCGACTGCCCCCAACAATGGTGCCTGTCAGGGGGAGACTGAGGGCACCGGTGCAGAGGAGGAGGGCAAGCATAACGGGAGCATGCCGGCAAGGCAACCGTTGCATGGCGGCTCATCAGAGCTGCTGGCAGCAGGGAAGGGAGCTGCCAACAATGAACCCAACCCACCACCTCCCCCTCCAAAGAAACTGCACAGGTAAGAATAACAAAGAACTTTTTGTTTGGTATTTACACATTTAATTATTAACCCTTAAATGGGATCGAACACTAGTACTGTATCTGGGTAGGACTTTATCTGATAAATGTCATTCATTATTGATTAATCTTTTTTTCAGTTAATCATGTCAGAAGTAATGACACAATGCCAATTAGAAATTAGCCAAGGTGTGAGGCCATAACATTGCTTACTCAGTTTATAGACACAAATCATCAAGGTATTCAGTTTACAGTATGAAGCAATGAAAAATAAGCAGTTCTTAACTCCCGCTTGTTAAGAACTGCGTACTTTTCATTGCTTCATATGCTGTGAACACCAGATGACAAGAATTTTCTCTAGTTAAAGGACTTAGATAAATAAGTGATTGTTAATCGCATCTCACCATCGTCATTCAGCTTCATAAGTTGAATTGTTTTTTTTTTCCAGATTCACCAACTATATTATGTTTTTTTTTTTGTACTTTGTTTAGTGCAGCTGAAAAGATTCAGCAGTGCAAAATCTTGTATCTTTTCACATATAATTTCCTGCAAATTACCTATTTTCCATTTTCCATAATAGTCTTTATGCTAAATAGGACAAAGCGCAGTAAATACACCAGACATCTTGAGGAAAGGTTGGTTTTAAATATTTATGACAATAAGGCAGCTATGTAAAAGAAAAAGTGTAATAGAGGTTAAATTACACACTAGTATACTATTCACTTGGTTTAAGATGAATGCTATGCATTTATCAAACTTGAACCTGCGTGCCTGTTCTTCAGTCTCCTACCTGTGACTTGCATTAGAATTAATGGGACTGTAATTCAGCCGTGAGACAGTGGTTTCATCATATTCCATAATTTAGCACTTAGTCTAAATGCATAAATGCGTTTCTGCTGGGACAGTATAGTTTTGGTGCTATATATTGCCTGTGACTGTGCGCATGTGCACATACATGCATCTTACTGCAGTCATCTGTGTGAATCTTACTGTGCCTTCTCCTTTCATAGCATCATTATTCAGCCTTGAATCAGCCTCCATTCTAGCGCCTTGTGATCGTTCAAACTGTTCCGGCATATTCCTCAATGCATGCCTTGTTCTATTCATGCTAGTAATGTGACTTTTTCAATTCTAATTAACACACAGAATGGGTCTGTTAAATAGTCCCCTGCTGTGTCACGTTGCTGTAAATTTGTTTTGGCTGCAGCACAATAGACCTAACTGTAAAAAAAAAAAAAAAAAACGGGCCTTGGTCCATTGATATTGTCATACAGGGACAAAGCTGTCATTAGCAGGCGTTTAGATGCATCTTTGGGCAGATATTTGCACCATTGGCATGATTGTGCTTTAAATTCTTGATGCTCACAGGTTGCTGCTGGTTATTTTTAAGCTTTAGTAACAGTATTTAATTCCATCACTTACGGGATATGCACAATGATCAATTTTCTACTGTATTCAAGACTTGCACTATTGTGACCTACTCTACACAGGGCTCCTAGCCTACATAGCCATTTATTAGCAGTAACATTTGCAAACATGCTTTAACCTGAGTCTGCATGGGGCTAAGAATACACTCCACTGTCTGAGTCAGCTACCCAAAGCAGAAAGAGAGGCCTTGTGTTGCAGTTATTAGAGCATCAAATGATCTCCTCAAAATAAACTTTGCATTGTCTGAGACGGCACGATGAGGTGTAACACACGACTGTGACTTCCTCAAGAGACACAGATGTTCCACCATCTTGAGCTGCTAGAGTCAGCAAAAGCTGCGTGGGAATGTTTTGCTGTCAAAAACACAGATTGCTGATCACATTTCAAGGCCCCTTATGTTTATGGTAATTCTACCCATCTCTCCTGTTATGACATTGCTGACATTCTGCGCTGATAAAAATACACTTTGTTGAGACACATGTGGGAACTCGCCTCGAGCCAGCCAGTGACAGTTGTGGCTTTCTGATGTTCCAAGTTTATCCGTGGGTTTAGTGTGTTTTAATCAACAAGTGTCCTCAATGACATAGTGCTGCAGGGAATCTGAATTTCAATCTTGTCTGCAAAGCAATCAAAACTTTATTAATCAAAGATTTATTATTGACAGAAAATGGACTCGTGTGTGGAATGAATGGAAAACATTCACAATACAAAGACACACGTGCACATGCACCCTGTGAAGCAGCATTTTGATGTGCTGAATCATTTAAAAGCCACAGATGGTTAGAAAAATCTGCCTCCCAGAGCCTTTGATCACAGTGGAAAATGCCACATTTTCCTCTTTTTATTCCTCCTAAGAGGTCAAGCTACATATCATGTGGTGGCTCAGCCTGAGAGGTGTGTGTGTGTGTTTGTGCATGTGCCTATGTCGTGCATGAGTTTGTGAATAAGTACTCTTTAAACTGGGAAGGCGTGTCAACTGGTCAGTGAAGGTTGCCAAAGGGAGGGGCTTTAGTGGACAGATTGTTGCCCCTGGCAACTCCCAAACTGTCCCAGTCTGGCAGTCGGTTGCCACCAATAGAAGTAGAATTTATAGATCAGTCATGTGGCTTTAAGTCCACTGAGTTTGACTTGGGTTTGAATTGCCTTTTGCTCTCTAAACTATCGTTCCAAGACGTGCTGCCCCTCCCCCCACAGAGCCATCCTTCTCTGCAGCAGAACAGATAGCATCTTGTTGCTGCCTGACAGACCTGAAGCTGCTCTAATGTGAACTACTAGGTCAATGATGCTATATATGAGATATGGGTGCTTTAATTTTGCGCATCTAATGGGTGCTGTTGCTTTGCCCTGCTGAGAGAGACTTTAAATACACATATGACTCGTGTGGAGCCAGGGTTGTGTTACTACACATGGCGGGTTCTTTAGAGCGCCACCGGTCTTATCCAGGGGCATTTTGCGCCCACCAGCCCGGCAAGGACACCTGCCTGTTCAGCATGAGGTAGGCACCTGATGGCATCTTTTTCTCGTACGTGTCCTCAGTAAAATTGACGAAACATCTATCGTTAGACTTGTGAAGGGAAATGGTGTGTTCACGCAGGAAAGTGGTTGCAGAGTTTGAGTGTGTTTCAGGGAGATCATAATAAACCGCAGAGCCTTCGTAGATGAGGATGGGCCTCAGCTTAGTTTCACACCTCTATCAGGGCCTCGGTAGTCAAAGATCATGTGGTCAACTTTTTTCTCGTTCTTTATTTCCTCCCATTTTCACACCCTGCTTTTTGCTCTTCTTCTAATCTCTTCTAATCCTTTTCTACCTAGATTATTTTATTCTTTAGTTTGAGCCCATCCTGTTGGTGAGATTAAAATAGTGGTAAGATGAAGAGGGTGAGAAGGGGAAATTGAGTAAGAACAAAGTGTCTTACTTTGTGTGTGATGTGGTACAAATAAATGAAAGTGGGTTGTAATGAGTAAGGAACGGCGATAGCTGACAGAGAAGAAGATAACAAGGCAAGGCTGGAGCAGTGTGCAGAAGATAAGGCTTGGTGTCAAACATTTATGGACCTTTGTTTCAAAGACATGGTTTATATGACTATATAGCCATGGTAATTATCTTACAATCACTGGAAAGAAACAATGCATGCCAGTTTTCTCTGCACTATATTGTAACACGGGTTGCATAACAACAAAAACACATGTGATCCAATATAACAGCAATGCAATAACTACTACCTTTTGTGAGTTTCTATAATACAAAAGAAACACCTAAGGATGTAATATGTTCCAATACAACAGCACCATAAATACAATTCAATCAGTTCCTCTCTCTTGTCAAGAACGTAACATTGTAAGCTTCTTAAAGGTTGTGTTTGTTGCATGGCTGTTGTAGGAGGATTGCATTACATTGTACAGGTGTGCATAATATCACCTATACAAAGTCAGCCTTTCTTTTCCAGGCAACTCCACCTCATTTTACAGAACCTTGAATTATGTGTCAACATTAATGCGTTGGGTGTAATCAGGTTACAGTATTTCGTCTCATCACTCTTGCGCACTCATGCTGTATAACCAAACTTTAGATTCAGATTTTTACTAAAATATTATTGTCTCTACATAAAATAGCCCTAGAAAGCGAGTGTGTGTGTGTGTGTGAGAGCATTTGCACACCCAAGAGATGTAACGAATGGACATACAGTACTCCGATGTCATCATTTTATATATTTACGACAGAGAAGGCCCTAAATAAGAGTCAGGGAGTGAAACCAGTTGCGTGAACCTGATCTACAACAACAACAACAGCGCTGCAGTTTAGCTTGGGTCTCATTTTACACTGTCACACTGCTATCTGTATAGCTGGTTAGCTGTAACCCCAATCTGATCCCATTTTAAAAACTCCCCCAGCTCCTCTCACACAGCTTTATTAATACCGCACACGTCAACAGATCCAGTGTGTTACTTACTGTAGCGTGATTGTTTACATTCTAAATCTGGGTTGCTGTTGTTGCCGGGCTGATTGCAGAACACAAACCCCGTCTGACAGGTTTACTGGGGCGATTGTGGTGACTCACGTAGACTTTGTTTCAGCAAAGGAAGTGATGCAATTAAGATGTTTATTAATAGATGTTTAGGCTAAAACTGGGCATTCCAAGTGGAGCGATAAAGTCCTGATGAATGGAGTTTTTTCTGTGTCATGACCACATGACACATAAGATATTGTATGGATTTTGGAAATTTGATTTCAATTAAAATCCTCATTTATTTTAACACTGACTACATCCATCTGTAGATAAGTGGTGCATGTAGTGCTGAAATAATCAGCCAATTAATTGATGAGTATCTGCAAATATTCAGATATCCAGAGTCGGTTACTAAGTAGTTCTCCAAGCAAAAATGCCAAACATTTGATGATGCCAACTTCTCAAACATTAGCATTCACTGCTTTTAGTTATCTGACATTACAATAAACTGGATATGTTTGGGTTTTGGGCTGTTATTTAGACATAAACTATAATTTGGAGACGTCACCTTGGGCTCAAACAACCAAAGAATTCATCAGTTCTTTTTTTTGCATGCCCTTGCTCAGAAGGCTCATTCATCCATGCACATCCTCCCACAGGACATAAGCAATGACATTCTTTCACCAAGGAAAATCTCATGTTTTGGATACAAATCTGAGGGATCTAGAGTGAGACATGCACAGGCGCACACATGCACATGGACTCATAATCCCTGCACCCATTACCATTTCTCCACTGCCTCAGCATTTCCACTGCCTTTCATCACTGTTCTTTTGTCTGTAAAATGATAGCGGATCCTTTAGCTAACTGCCCGCAGAGAATACCTAACCCTTTGTCTCCCCCCTGTGCTCCACTCCTTTTCTCCTCCTCGTCTGTTTGTTCTGCTGATTTATGGTGGAATTGAAGTCAGGGGCCGGCAGATAAATGGATGGGGAGTCATTTTGTGATGGAAGAGAGGAAAGAGAGATGAAGGGATGGGATTGGACCCTGCTTTCCTGAGCCATTAGCGGGTATAATGAGACAAGTGAATGGCTGTCACTCAGCCTAATTGGTCACCTTGATTAGGAAGTCTGCTCATGCACCGTTTCCATTGGTATTATAAGCGGCCATCATGGTAGTCAGGCAAACTGAACTAGAAGAATTCAAAGTGTCTTTCTAGTTAATAAAAAGAAATAATCTTACAGTTATCTGCTTACAAATGAGATGTTTAATTTCATAAGCAATAAAACACACCCACGCTCAAATCAATACGCTCAGGGGTTTTGCTGCTACAGCTTTTAAAAAATATTTTCGTGGTATTTTGCGCCTTTATTTATAGTCTATAGTAGAGAGATGACAGGAAACTAGGGGAGAGAGAAAGAGATGGGAAATGACACAGAACAAAGGTCCCCAGCTGGATGCAAACCAAGAACATTGTAGTTCGTGGTTGCCACCTTAACCCCTAGGCCATCAGGGCGCCCTGCTGCTACAGCTTCACTTGGTCTGGTATGACCAATAAGCAACGGTGGCTAATGTCAGCTAATGTTAGCAAATGGTAGATAGAAATTGCTGTGCAACTTACATTAAAGGAGTCAGTTTGCTGCCTTTATGACCCCTCACTACTTTTGCCCGGTTACGGTGTGTGTGATCTAGCATGACAGGTTAGGATTTAAATCATTTTATCTAATCTCAGCAGGAGATGTGTGTGTTGTTTCCTGCTTGTGGTCCCATTCCACTCACTCTCAGTCAGGTTACCTTGTGTGTTTAGAGTAATTCACTGATTTAGCATTGCACTACTCATGATGGACAGTTTAAAAAAAAAAAAAAAAAGGATCAAAATTGATGCAGCAGAACCAGAGATAACGTCTTTTTTATTCCACGCATTCTTCTTCCTTGTCAAAACCTGACGCCTTTACCCACAATGCAAACCGACTGCTGACAGTTTGGTTGGAAATCCTGTGTGATGCTAGTAGCGGCAAATGTAGCCTCGAGCCTCTAGCCCCAAGCAGAGATGAGGAGCAAGCTACAGAGGTCTGGCAACCTCACTTCTTTCTAACTCCGCACTGCCGAGATTTTTTTCATTTTCAAACAGCCCCAGCCGACGCTGATTCAAGTGACATCACTCGAGACAGTTTATCAGGCTTCGTGCAGCTCCCTCTGGAGCCACAAAAGGCTTTATGCAACTTTTTTCACATATGCAGTAGTACTCCCCAAGACCTTTTAAATAGACTTTGATGTGTAAAATTGATGGAGTTTCCATTTAAAGCGACTAACTCAAGGGAATCTTGGGAAATGTAGGGAAATCCAATGTGCCATTATTCTGTAATGGCCACTTGTGGCCACAGTGGCTGATGTTCAGCAGAAGTTACAGTCTCAATTTAAAGGTCAGACATGACTAGTGATGTAGTACTTGAGGCAGTAAACTGTCTTCAAGAAGGGCCAATATCAGAAATAAGCAAATCAGCCATATCTGATCAAAACATGCCAGAAGATGATTTTTTTGTTCATAGTAAGGCTTTGTTGTTTGTGGCAGTCATAAATCCACACTGAATCAAGAAGTGTGTCTCTCTAACAAGGAAGTGAAAGTACTTCAGACGTCATTTAAAATGAAACAACATGCTCTTTCACATGGACTTAATGAATAGTAATGAATGATGCGATAAGAAGATCCATCCAGGGGAAGTGGAGTTCCACATTTATGAACTGACGCACAAATAGGACATTACTGCAGAAAACCTACAGACCAACTACCAGGGGACACTGCAGTTGAGACGCGCACACACACACACACACACAGGTAGACAGCAATGCAGACATAGAACAAATACACACAAAATATGGCTTGAATGTATGTTTGTTTATATCTTGTTTGTCCCATCATGTTCACTTACCACATATCTGTTGTTTTCTCCGTTACAGAGTGTGTAGTAAGATGAGTGGCAGCAACATGGAGCTGGACCACTGCAGCCAACACGGGTCAGTAGAGAGCCCTACTTCATCTCTACGGGGCCTGGGCAGTGCCAGCCTACCCACTGCCTCCACAGACAACCTCCTGACTGCTGACACTGGTGAGCACCACTCACACTCACACACACTTTGGCCAGGTTAAAGGGATTTATTTAAATATCTGAGTGGTGTAGTTTACTACAGTTGTACGTTTTCCACATCTCTTACAGACGTGTGAATGGTGATTCTTTAGTTGATATGTGCTTGCCTGCATGTTAGTTGTCTTGCTGTTCAGATGCTGTTTCATCATGTTTAACTATGAAGATGCACTTTGTCCAGAGTGAAACTGTGCAAGAGGAAAAGGGAGCGCTGCAAGGTTTTATAGCAGCAGTCTGTCAGCTTATCTCGTCTCTTCCTCTTTTGTCAAGCGCACACATACAGTTTGTTTTGACCGGGCTGTTCATTTTCATGACTGAGTTCAAGATTTCTACCATCATCAAACCTGAGACGTGACTCAGAGTGAGTGGCATTAGGAATTATTGTCATCCTTCACATATCTGCTTTAAACCTCTGTGGCGCTCAGACGCTTGTAATTGCTGTAACTTCCTGGGCAATGTTGTTTGAAGAGATAATTATGGACTCTGATAACGAGGGAAAAGGGGCTTGGCTACATCCTACAGAGTACTTTTTTTTTTTCTTTACAGTCTTCCCCCTCTGTGAAAGCAGTTATTGAAGACTGCACCACACAATTTCTCAGTATATGTCTCCTCTAGTGTAATGTCAAGTTCCAACATTAAGTCTTTAATTGACAAATGGATCATAATTGGATGGAAGATGTTTTGAGTGTCAGCTTGAACCCTGGATTGTGGAAATTTCCAGCTCTTTTGAGGAAAGGAGGTATGTGTTTGCACTAAGGCTAAGTAGTAGGCAACGACAGAAGGCTTGTAGTAAATAAATCAAATTCACAGCTGTCACTCAGGAATACGTAAGTCTGTGAGTACTGTGAGGTTACAGGAAATGAACTCACAAGGACACTGAGAAACAAAGGGTATATATTGTGTGAATCCAGTGAAAAGAAAAGCCCCCAGTGGCCGTTGGTCTCTGTCTGTGTTTGTGTGTGTCTGTTTTCAGTCGAGATCTGTCAGTTCATTCTGAAATTTGCCTGTTCGTTTTTTTTTTTTTTTTTAGATGAAAAGATTAATACCACTCACTCATCTGTCTGCCAGCCAGCAGCCGGTTAGCTTAGCTTAGCATAATGACTGGCAGCAGGGGGAAACGGTTAGCCTGGCTCTGTCTGAAGGTAGCAAAATCTGCCTACCAGCACCTCTAAAGCTCACTAATTAACACATTATATCTTGTTTGATTAAGCGGTACAAAAAGGTGGTGGTAGGCAGTTATTGTTGCCTTTGGACAGACTCAGACTAGCTGCTTCCCCCTTGCCTTAATGTGATGCTAGTGGTATCAATCATCTAAACAAACTCTCAGCAAGAAAGCAAATAAGCACATTTCCCAAAATGTCGAACTATTCCTTCCGTCCTTCTATCTTCTGTAATGTGAAGTTTGTGTTTGTTTTATATTGTTTGTGTCAGACATTTTCAGTAATCGATTGGCAGACCTGCTGATGGAATCTTTTTTTCTCTCCTCTTAGGTTCTCGGGATGCTTCACGGATGTCTTGTTCCTCTCCATTTTCCAGAAGTCCAGTGGCCTCGGCTCCAGGGTCTCCTCACCCACCCTCCTTTAACAGCTTGAATAACCAGCCACCTCCACTCCCGAAGAAAGAAATGGTCAACCGCACAGTGTCGGCCCCCGATAGCACAAACAGAAAACCCTTTGTCCGAGCCTACCCACGCCTCCCATTCACTGGCTCAGAGAGCAACGTGTGTCGACCTGCTGATGTTAGCTCCCGGTCCAGTTTACCATCCAGCCCTGTTGACCCGCGACCCATTTTCTCTTCCAATGAGTCACTGGAGCATTGCCATGCCCTGCTAGGCCGATCCTCGAGGTCCCGGACACTGGATGAGCCACTGAAGACTCACGGGCGTCTGGGTGTCCACTGCCGAAGCAGCGTCACCTGCTCCTCTTCCCCCCAACTCAGCGTGCCCTTCTCAGCTTCAGAACCGGGTTCGGCACCAAATCTGGGCTCCAGCATGCAGCTCCAGACCCTTCTGAGTAACATAGACAGTAGGGAGGGAGTGTACTCCAAACTGGGAGGCCTGTATGCCGAGTCTCTGCGGCGCTTGGCTCTAAAATGCGAGGATCACTTCACCCGCTCCCAGAGGAACCCACTTAGGTTTGAGGAGAGCAACTGGTCTCTGTTCAGGCTCACCTCTAACAAGCCCAGCTGCAATGCAGGAGATGCTGTGTACTACTCTGCAGCCTGTGCCTCAGACCCCAGCAACTCCTACGCTGTAAAGGTAATCCCTAAATACTGGGCCTAATTTGACACGTATTTTATATAGCGAATTTGTTAAATATGTGTCTGGTTGTAATTCTTAATATTTCAGTCTTGATTTGGTGATACCCGTGGTTACTGGTGGTAACAGAAAGTGCAGTGTAATCACGGTACATTGCGTTTCCTGTGACTGGTTCACAATAAAAGCCACGACGCCATTTGGACACTTTTAATGTGAAGCAGCAGCAATAGGAAGTGTTCGCTTTGTATTAGCAGTAATTTAATAGTGATAATGGTGTTAGCAGAGTGAACAGTAAACAGTGAGGCTGATATCAATGAGATAAATTAAAACCAGTCACGCCGGATTACACACATGCATCGTTTCCTGTGAATCCCCCTGCGTTGGTAGGCAATTTGAATTCCACAAAGGAATGGCAGACTCTGCCACTAACAAGGAAAACTAATGTATAGAGAGGTAATTATGTACATGTAAATACATTGGATGGCTATTGCTGAAAAAATGCAGACCATAAATAGTATCGAAAGCAAGATTTGACTTCATGAAAATCTTAAGGATTATAACTTTAATGCTGAAGAGAAACAGAATTATGTCCATATTTTTGCATCATTCATCATCACTTCGATACCTCATACAGTTGAAATGTTTAATCGGTTTTAACAGGGATTGAATAGTTGCTGATATCTGAACCCTATCATCATTTCATGGATGGCCTTGACTTTGAACACTGAGTACAGACAACAATAAGTATAGGATTGTAAACAAGTGTGGGTGCTGTGTTTGGCTGGTGGTTGCTCTGAAGAAGAGTGATTTTGTGACGTACAGATCGTGTTTATTTCTCTCCACTCAGAGGTTGTTGTCAAGAGAGCAACTCGCAGCTCACTCAAGATCATCTTTACTGCTGTTTAAGGAATAATTTGCACCGTGGGTGCTGTAAATTGATCTTTTAAGCAGGGATTTGACAGTTTAAAATAGATGAGATTAAAATCGGGCGGTGGTCTTGTTTGTTCTTAGGCTACAGATGGGATGGCCCCACTAGACCACAAACCTTCAGGGCATGTAGTGTAAACAACCAGGAAAGAAGGGTGTGGATTCAGTCTCGCTGACCTTTGTCCCAAAGTCATTAGTGCTGTACAAAGCAGCGGCTGTTTGTACAGTATGTGTTGTGCTATGGCGTGGGTGCCCACAGCCTTGCTTAATATCTCTAGGCCCAATTAATCTTTACATTCCAGGCAGGATTTACAGTCAGACAAACCCCTGTTGTCAAGGACACACACACACACACACACACACAACCCAATACACAATAATGTAGTACGAGACTATCCAGTACAAATACAAATGATCATATTCTAATCTGAAATCAGCATTGATTAGTGTTATACAGTATGTGTTTGTGTAACTTTATGGATTGATATTCAGCCGTGCTACCAGTGTGTTGCTGACTGAAACTTGAACCCCATGAAAGTAGATTTTGGTCCAGTTAAACACAAAGAAGAGATTATATTTATAAATCTGACCCTGACACAGAATGGGAACATACTGAAATGTGTATGTTTGTTTCAGAATTCTGATGGAAGATTTTATTCAGAGAGGTTTGAATTTTCCCAAAGCTTGTAAGAGAGTGATAGACACTGAGGGGCTGTAGTAGTTTACTTAAACTCAAGCTGAGTCCAGTCCTGGAATCAACTAGCCTACTAGCAGCTTTAAAAGGTTTTTTTCACAAGCTTTCAGTTGAGGATTGGGTTTAAATCTGCATCAAAGACATTGACTTGAATGAGAGCAGGAACTGAATTGGCTTTGACCTTGGAACCTCACTAACAAGAATTCCTTTCTTATGTTTCTTGGCTCCACTCCCTTCCCCTCTCTTTGTGTGGAATTCCTCTCTCTCCCCCCTCTGTCCCTTTCTTCTCCTTTGCTTCATCCTTTCCTCCCACTGTCCTTTGTGCTTCTACCTCTCCAGATCTGTAAGAGTCCATCCATGGAGGCCAAACAGAGCCATCTCTACGGCCTGTCAGTGCAGCAGAGCATTCCTCCCCACTTCAACCTCCAGCAGGACTGTGGCCACTTTCTGGCCTGTGTCCCCCAGAGCATGTTGCCTTCTGACGAAGTCTCGCTGCCCACCACACCTGCTTCATCGCTGCCTCAGACCTCCTCCCAGTCTGTGCCTGGCCAACAGGTAGAGCGAGAGCGAGTGGTGGTCATCACCGCTGAGATCCCTCAGCAGACGGCGGCTGACTTTGTTCGGGAGTGGGAGGCCTTCCATAAAACTCAACCAGAGGTGTATGAGCGCCGTGCATGTTTCCTCCTCCTGCAGCTCTGCAATGGTCTGGAGCACTTGAAGGAGCACGGGGTCACGCACCGCGACATCTGCCTCGAAAACCTGTTGTTGGTACCTCATCACCGCAGGCCCTCCCAGTTCCCCCAACAGACCGCCACTGACAGCAGCTCCAGTAATGGTTCAAGTGCTGTAGACATTCAGCGTCACCTTCCTCGGCTCCTCATCAGCAACTTTGCTAAGGCCAAGCGTCGCTCCTCCGAGGATGCTGCCTCAACCACTGTGGATCCTCGCATCAAACGTGACCACGCCAGATTAGCACCTGAGATTGTCTCAGCAGCCCAGTACCGTAAATTTGACGAGTTCCAGACAGGCATCTTGATCTATGAGCTCCTCCACCAACCCAACCCATTTGAGGTGAGTCCAGCTCTGAAGGAACAAGACTACCGCTGTGAGGACTTGCCTCCGATCCCCTCTGTCTCCCTTTACTCAGCCGGCCTCCACAGGCTGGCCCAGCTCCTTCTCCAGCCTGACCCCATCAAACGCATCCATATCCAGGAGGCAAAGCGCATACTGCAGAGCCTGCTCTGGGGCCCCAGGAAGGACTTGATGGAGCAGCAGTGGGAGAGACATGGGCAAGGGGGAGACTTTGTCGGCGGATCCCGACACGAGGGCCTCCTCAACTGGCTGGATGTGAAACGGGCCCTGCTGATGATGAAGTTCGCAGAGCGTTCGCTGGAGCCCGAGAGGAACGCTGAGCTGGAGGACTGGTTGTGCTGTCAGTACTTTTCCTCGGCTCACCCTCTGTCTCTCTGCCATACTGCTGAACTGCTCTACTCACTAAAGTGACGGCTCACTTTAGGGTTAAAAAGTGCGAGTGGAGCCGAAGTAATGCGTGAATGTGTGTATGGGAAAGACCAATAATGTCAAAGTTAATGTCTAGACACAATGGATGGAACAGTGTGATCCTTTGGAGATACTGTGAACCTACTCACCCGTTAGCGCTACTGCTGCATGCATGAGAGCCACGCATCAACCTGGCCGTCCACTCTCAGTATCCTGCTACAGACTGTCAACTTAGCAAAGAAATGACCTGTGAAAATTCAGCTGTTTTTAGATGTTCTTGTAACAGTCGCAGACATATGGACATCGGTAAAAAAAAGGAAGAATATGAACAGTGTTCATAATTCTATAATACACTTACCAAAGTTTCATGTTTGACACTGTATTGTGTGTATTTATTAAATATCACTTAAGACATTTTACCCAGAGAACAGGCTAATAATTCATAAATTTATTCTGCGTCAGCCAGCTTTGCAAAGTAATGCCGTGTCGTATCTACTTAAATGTGCAGCTAACTTTTAAATTTGTCTGACATCTTAATAAAAATATGAGGTCACTAGCAGACTTACACTGTTGCACCTTTTTCCATCATGTTTGTTCATGGGCACATAGTGCTGTACTGTATACTGTGTAGACAACACAAATTTAACTTTTTTTTTTTTAACCAAATCCGCAGAAAGTTTCAGAATAATGCCGGTTCCTCAGTGAATCCTGGTGTACTAGTAGGACAGAGCAAGGCAGGCTTCCTTCAGTCTGTGTTGTCTCGCAATCATTGTTAGACAGTATTGCATAATAAAGACTTAGTATAGATGAATCATAAGCCATACTGTCTAACATAACTCAACATTAATTGGATTGACAAAACAATTGGCAACGTTAGCGATTGCTTCTACTTAATGGATGCCCAGTTTTTTTTCCTTTATGCTTACTTTTAGTACATATTTAAATGTTTTGACATTTGTCACAGTGCCTTTTGTTCTTTGTCTATGTTACAGTGACTCAGAAGCCAAATGTAAATATTACTGATCATTCGTCCTTTGTGAAACTGGCCTTTCACAGAATGTTCTAGAAACAATTTTGTACAGTGATTTGTAGATGATATTAGAAGAAAAAAATGAGCCCAAGCAGGTCTTTAAAAGCCATGAGCAGCAGTTAAAAAATATTTATGATATAATTTGTTATTCTGTAGTAGTCACTGGAATTCCTCCGTTTATTTTCATATGTGAATTATCAAGTTATTTGGGGTTTTGTTTTGTTTTTTGGCACAGCAGCAGCTGGGTCTGTTTTATGTTGTTGTTTTTTTGCCCTCCTGTGTCCCATGTAGGCTGCAGAGAAAGCTTCTTGGTATTTTATCTCCAAGCAAATAATTTCTTAATAAAGTCCAGAGTAGCAAGAATTTAATAGCCTGCATGCAGGTTTCTGTCCATGACTGACTGGTGTTTCTAATGTTGAAGAAAATAACAAAAACAAGGTCAGAACTCACAACTAATACATTATTGATTTGAATTATTTTGTGTGTGCCTCACCTATTTGCATCTATCAATAAACTGTGCATATATTTTCTCACAGTATTATCTGGTGTTTTGATTTTTTTCATTTGGATCCCCTTTTAATGATATGGGCTATTACATGCTGCCTGTACTGTATGACTCCAGCAAAATATTTCAACTTTTAGACGTGCGTTCCCTGCATATGGTCGAATGTATCAATCTTACGCACAGTTTTAACGTATTTGCACAACTTGTTTCATTTTACGTCTTTACCAGAGATTCGACAGTTTGGAGATGACAGGAAATGATTGGAGTCCAGTCCTCATGTCTTGTGACAGAGGAAGTGTAGGGTGTTATTTTGATGTACAACATGTGGCTTTGTTATGTTTCTTGTCTTACTCTATTTTATTTTCGAGCTTAGAATTCCTATTGCTCTAAAGTACATTATGAAAGACTGTGGCAATTATTGTAATTGCGTTAGCCCTGTAACGGCAAGTAAAATTTGTGAATACCACTAGCATCAGCAGGAAACAATATAGCAACAGAACTTTTTCCTAGTCTTTCTGCTGTTAGGTGTAAATATACTGATTCTTTTTTGTTAGGTTGATTTTTTCCAAAAGTCATAGTATTTTTAAAGGAATATACATAAACTATATAGTTCTTTGTGCATGGATTAAAGCAATTTATGCAGTTTTCAAACAAAGAAATATAAATGGGCACAAAACTAATTGACCGAGAAAGCCATAAACTCCAGTCAGCTGAAAGAGAAGCATCTGCTGTTGTGGGAGAGACAGAGTGCTATTGCATGGATCAACACAACAGGTTGTACGTGTAGTGGAATCTCAATTTGAGTTTGGAGCCTCAGGCAAGAACAGACACCAGACTTCTCCCTCCAACCCCAATCCCTCCCCGAGCGCTGCCACCCCCCCCAATGTAGCTTTCTGCTTCACATCGCTCCTTCAAAACCACTGGCTGCTCCCTTGTCATAGGTGGAACTATGTTGCTATGGTGTTTTGACCAATGGAATGGCATTTCCAGGAAGGCAGTCAGTCTCTGTCTCCCTCACTCTTTCACTCACTCACACACACACACACACACTCACTGAGTGAAGCAGCCTGTTGAGCAAGAATCCAAATAACCCCTGGTAACAACAGCAAGGCTCCCTCCTTTGTTTGTCCAGTGAACACCGGTCAGGAGGTTGCATACTTTATTTGAGCAAATATGCATCCCAGCAAACTGTCTTCAGCACAGGGCCTTAGAAGACAAAAACAAAGATGCCACCACTCAAAAGCCTCCCACAACTTAAGTATGAATATAAAGTAATGTGAAACATAGAGGACAGTTAAAGGAAAAATCCACTCCAAAAATTCTGACAATGTTCAAAGCTAACTTACCTCCAGGTCCATTTTCTTGCTTGGTATCTTTTCTTATTCCCAGGGATGAATGGCCAAACAGGGACAATGAGACATGAGTGACTGTGGATGGTGCACAAACTGGCACATATTTCGCCCATACTTGTGTATTCACCCCACTAACAGTTTGAATATTTTATGCCCATTGTTGGCTGGCTCAGCCGGCCTTAGGAAAGCTATCTAGAAAAGTTCCCAGGACAAAATTTCTATTCACATAGTTATAACACAGCCAGCGGCTGATTCGACAGTAGCCCAGAGTGCTCCTGCTCCATCAGTTCAACATAGTTGCCCATTAGAGAGTGCACTGCTCGCTTAACACTGGGGAGAATTGCCAAATGGAGGTGACTGGAGATGTGGGGCAGCTGGGATGTCCCCTGTCTGTGTCCTTGCTGTTCTGCTTCCATGTTTTGACCTCATAGCCTGTGGGCTTCCTGCTCACCACTGTTTGCAACTATTTGCCCACTCAAGTAAAGCAGTTACTACTGCTGCATGAACTGCAACAGCATGCTTCACTTGGATTCTATGCTTAGGCTATGGGTTAGTCCCTTTTCCCCGAAACACAGCTCAAACCCTGAAGCCACTGACCAGTCTTATAGGCTTTTTTCAGAGAACACATTTTGACATGTCACAGCCTACTGTGACAAAAGGCTGAATTCCATTTAGCTGCTTCAGTTTCAGTGTCTTGGTATTGTGCACACTGGCTCACTGACACCCTGTCAAGGTTTAGTGGGACACCTGAATGTAACAGAGCCATTGTTAATGTTATTATTAACACCTGTGCTTTTTCCTACTATAACAAATCAAAACATCTGCTGTGCAAAAGGCCTGTTAGGAAACCCAAGACTAACAGTGATGGACATGGCAGCATTGCTCTTTAATTAATTACAAAGATTAAACAATGACACTTTCACGTTACCCAGCATCCCCTGGGACCACCTACCCCAAACAAGCACACAATGTAGAGTTGCAGCTGCAGATTTCTTCAGGTGTGTTCTGCTGCCTCCTTCTAATGACGACCACATTGATTCACAGACGTGCCCAGAGCACCACAAGGCTTTATCTCACCAAACCAGAGACTGTGCTGTAGGGCTCGATAGAGGTTATGCAGGACACAGGACTTCATGGTGTGCACTGCTTGTCCGCTGTATGCTCTTCCTTTGTCTCTCTGGCAATCTCACCTGAGGAGGCAATTCCCCAGCCCCAATACCATGTTGCTGATGACTTTATTACAAAGGCTACAGTATATAGCATCTTACGTAACCTTTATCAGAGAGAGGTGACAGCTGGCCTGAGAGAATATCAAGATCCCACAGGAGGAGCTGAGAAGTTAAAAGGATTTGTGGTTGGCTCTACTTCCATTGCAGCACTGGCTTGACAGGTAGCTAGAACATGGAAGCTGTAGAGACTATTGCCCTTCCCCACATCTAGGCTTGGCAAAACTGCCCCACTGATGATCTAGACCTCTTCAGCTTCTCTCTTAGTCCTTTACACTTTCACACGCCTTCAGGCTCTCAATACAGTTCATGCAATTTTTTTTGTTGACATCATGCACAAGTCCGTGAACGTGTTTTTCCCCTCTTCCATGCTGCCTTTGTTATTCTTCGACAATAAGGTCCATGAATCTTTAATAAAACAGAAGGCAGCCTTACCACTGGCAAGATTAAGTAACTCTCAAACCAATAACCCATGCAATGAAGTGGAACACTGTAGAGAAATGAAAAGCATTGCAAAACACAGCTACTTAAAGCTTCATCAAGGCCAGTCATTTTAGAGTGTTGTACATTTTAAGGGTGCAAGCGTGTATCAACTTTAAGACATGGTTATTTTTTTAAGACTCTAAAAGAAACATTCACATGCCAAAACATTTCAACATATCTCTGCAAAAAATCTTAATTGACCTGTACTTTGGAAGTGTTCATAAAGTGTTTTTTTTTTCCTTTTTTTTTTTACAAAAAGCAGTTACAACTTTGCACAAAAATCTAACTGCAACACAACGTTTTTATACAGTATAATGGGAGTAGAAGAGTCCTGATATATTTCTGGTAGTATTCTGACCTCTAGTGGCTCAATATCACTACTACATTCAGATGTCAGGTTGATGCAGCATTCTTTCTCCGATCTCCTTGTAATACAGTTGTAAATGTAGTCAATTCCCTAAAATTCTTGTGGTAGTAAAAAGTCACGAAAAGTTTTGTACATTCACAACAATTCCCCTTTTCAATATGAGGCATTAACTCCGTAAACAAGTTCAGCTTTAACATAAATGCCAGAATTCCTTTTTAGTAATGTTTAAGCATCATCACTGGTTTTGTTGTTATGAAATCCTGTGCTACAGTGGCTATAAATGCACACCCAGAAATGTCATGAACCGCCAAACTTTATTTTTGGATCAAAACAAAGCACAGCATTAAAACATTAAAACTGTAATGACATTCACCCACTGTCTTAAGTGCGTGAAAGAAAAGATGCAATCAAGCACTTTTGGCTTAACATCATGCTCAGAATTAACGTTTACCAACTACTTTGTTTGGTCATGAAGACCAATTCACCTTTTAAATGACTTTACATCACTATCAAAAAGTTGAATTTATCATGCCAAAGCCTAAGCAGACGTAGGTGGGAAAAAAGTACACAGAACTTTGAGTTTGTGATGCTGAAAAAATGCATTTGATCATTCATTTGAATATGTGGCCAAGAAAGTGTTTTTCTGATGACTTGTGAGTGTGCAGCTGCAGTATGCAGTGGAGCACCAGGTCCTCTGGCAGGACACAGGTGAGATCAGCCCAGGAAGAGGACGGGAGAGTTTCAGAGGGTTCTTGGAGGTGAGGCAGGGAAGGGGTTCAGGTTTCGGGGGGGGGCTGATTTCGAGGCTTTATGTTCATTTCTTCTTGGGTTTTGCCTCCAGGGGTTGGCCAATATCCTTCCCACGCAGTTTCATCCCTGTTCATGACAGAAGGGGAGCATATGGGTTTATACAACTGGCAATTGAGACATAACAAACATTATTATTATTGATTAGCAAACAGTCTTCTTACCGATTGTTCTCTCTATCTTGCCCATGACCTGGTTGTTGGGAATTGCTCTCCCAGACTCATAGTCCGCAATGACTTGAGGCTTCTCATTAATTTTCTGAGGAAAAGTTTTGACATAAATAATTTATAATTCTGTTTAACCATAAGGCCCAAAACCAGCAAAACAACCCAAGCATACAAAAACACTTCCTGTAGCTGGGGATCCATTTATCTCAGGGCTGCATTGTTCACATTATTAAAGAAAACTGCCAGTAACATGTTTCAAATGACTGCAGTTACCGTACCTGAACCTGTTCAAATAATCATAGAGATGGGCGGATGATACCGATGCTCTGAAGCTTGTTCACTCCTGTGAAGCGCACTGTTTCAATACATTGTGCCGGAGCTTTAGTCAAATGAAGAATATCACATGACTGATGACATCCGAAGCTTCAAAAAGTGCTTCATTCAGTGTGACGGTTTGAAAAGTTTTACAACTAAACTATGTGATCGGCACATTAGTGGAATAAGCAGAGATGCAAATAATTGGGAAATATGGCGATATACATTAGAAAGACAAAATAAGTAAGTGAACATTTCCTCCTGATTCCAAGTAATAATGTGATAAAATAGGCTAATAATAGGCTAATAATGAATATCACTCTATGATCACATCACATTGTGATTATGAAATGTCACATAAATATCAACCATGAAGTTAAAAAACATGAGCCCACAGTGGCACTCGTACTAAACTACACCAAAAAGGTACATTTATGAAATATTTTATATCTAGGCCTTTTGGACAATGCATAATTATTTTACTCTAACATATTGCACAATAACATCTATATTTAATGCAGCACTTCTGAATAAAAGTATACAGATTGAATAATAACATGCAGGCTTCTTGGACTTTTATTGCACACATATGATACTAAAACTATTAATAGCCTATCAGCTAACTTCTAGTTACTTTTATACAGGACTGTGCATATCACAAAAGTCCATATCCTAGCTAAGATACTGTATTTAATAAGAGGCAGTGTCTCAGAGATACTTATAGCCCTGCTTCTTGAGTCTGTTGGCCAGGAAACATTTACCTCTGGATGGCGTTATGCTAAATGTGGCTGCATGTGTGCTTGGTTATGTTATCATAATATGTGACAATATGTGTTTCACCGTAACCTTGGTTAGCTTTATCTTAATTTTATACGAGCAAACTTCAGGTCCACCAACAAAAATAATCAAGGTAAACAGTGTTTTACAAATCCAGACAAAGGCATCTTTTCCAGCAGCTGTTATAGGGTGTGCACGTCAATTTAAGGGAAGTTTTGTATACTCACAGTGGCCAGGTCTTTCTGGGTCATGCCTTTCTCCTGTCTGCCTAGCTGAATGACCTTGCCCACCTCCAGGGGAACCCTGTCATGGTGCAGCTCCTCTGTCTCACGATCCAGCTTGGCTGTGTTCTTTGTCACGAGATGCTGTTTGTTCTGACCTGCAGACCCTGTATGACAAAGCAGTGGGTCAAAGTAATGCTGGGGCATCATACATGGTGGTAGACATGCAAAAACGACATAATCACAACATAGGCCATTCAATTAATTTAGTGCTCGTCATGTTTTGCCTGCAGAATTACAGAGAAGAATCTCTGACTGAAACGCATCAAAATAAGGTCACCTTGCAAGTGAACTGTGGTCTTTACCAAATGTGTACAGAAAGCATATATTTACATTTCTTGGTTGTCTCAACATCCTCCCCACGTCTCTGAGCTGTAGTGATAGCCTAGAGAAAAGTTGGACATGTACAAATCTTAAATTTCAAAACATATTCCAGATTCATTGACAGTAGATTGCATTATGACTGTGCTCCATGTAATATCCTATTCAGCTTTACAGGCTCAATATTACAAATCATGTTGTTAATAAGTAATGAATCTGCTTATCTAGTATGACGAATAAGTTAAACAAAAGATAACAATCCTGCCTGAGCACAATCTTTCGGCTAACATTGCTTTCCCAAAACGGACCGTAATTTAACGTTATATTAAAACATCTGTTCCAGTAGATATACATTAACGACTCCTAAAAAAAGGGGGGGGGTCTACTGCATGATTTTGGTGTTTAGGTTAACTACATATTTTGCCAACATGCTACCAGACGGGGGGTTGAGCATGACGTCCTATCCCACTGTTTATGGAGTAGCGTTAGTTATGAGCAGCTAGCTATAGCAAAGTTATCCCTTTCAGGTTAGCTGGCTAATGCTAGCTAACGCTAGCTAGTTGCTATTTTAGTTACCGTCAAATGTTTAACGAAAGGTAGCTTCCCCGAAACTGGGTAATAATTTCTGGGTGAGGTGTTGTTTGCCGAAGAGAGTGTAAGTGAATAAAAGAGTGATGTTTTGAAAACATGCCTTCAATTTGCGTATCTGGACGCAGCGTTAGCTATTTGGATATCTAACTGAACTTGGGTTAAGCTACCTCCGGAGTTTGATTTTTTTGCAGGGAGAACACGTCCTAACCAGCGGCACTAACAACTCATGAGTCCGCTTGAATCGAACGAACAATCTAACGTTAGCCAGTTAACGCTAACGTTACATCCCGACTGTTCATAACGGTTTACTGGAAGAGACAAACGGTCCTGTCCGTTGTTGTTATTACACTATACCACGACGCATGGTCGATGTTTGCTGGCCAATTTAACCCGTAACCACGCGCAGAAATGGTCGTTTTTACTAATACATTATACACTAGCCATTTACTCGGGTGTTCACTGTAACCTAAAACCCGATTTTAGTTAAAAGGACCCACAGTTAAGAGTGTGCTTCAGAACAAACACGACAAACACAGACCAAGAGAGCTGTTCATGCTAACCTGCTTGGATTTGGCCTGGGCAGCAGTTGGCCCCTTCTTCCTCAAGACAGTCACGGTATCCCAGTCGCTTTCTGCCATGTTTTCAGGGTTTCACTCGATACCCGTAATGTTTAATATAGATATAAAAATAAGTTCAACTCGGTGTTCAAAATTATCCCTTTAAAGAGGATAGTGGCTACTGTAGCGTATCAGACGCTCCTTCAGAATTCTCACCCACGATTTCTGCCAAAGCTTTATTTAAAACAGAGTGATTGACAGTGACAACATGGAGGAGTTTCAGCAGCGACATCTGCTGGTGGAGAACACTGACCTACATCCACATCGACAGGTTTTCAACCGTGTGATTTAAAACACACATTACATCAGACAGGAAAAAACACACTGCCACTTATCCAGTTGTTACAAAATATCAGTTTGTTGTATCTGTTGGCTGTTTCTGAGAACAAAGTGCACAAACAAGTGAAGTCCACACTTAAAAAACTAAACTGTAACACATTTCCTACATAGTAATTTATTAGAAATTAGTTTAGACATTACTCTGAATAATGTATTACTGAGTGCACCATCATGTGTGTAAGGATTTTTATTTAAGCAAATTGTAAAAATAGAACACAGTTTAGAGAATTTCTCAAACTTTACACAAAGGTAGGACATATAATGGACATACTGACAGGATTGGATAGCTACGATTTCATAAAATAATTCCATGATCAACAACACAACAATACAGGACATAGAAACTTGTTAAGTATTACACTATATGTAGAATTAAGCATCATAATGAGTGAAAATGTACCAATAAAAATGTGCAAAGAGTTTGGTTGTCGATGACGAGTTTGGTGGAAGTGAGCTGTACAATATTTTGCATTAAATTGCAACCTCAGTTGAACTATTGGCCACAGTCTACCATGTCACCAGTTACAAGACATTTCAGAGGCAGCATCACTGTTTCGTCGTGTGCGGATGGGAGACCAGCCAAACTCTGAGTGGGCGTCCTCAGCCTGGTGGAGACGTCCCAAGCGGTAGCCATGTTTGGAAACCTGTTTCCCTGCCCATGCACGGGGCTTGGGATTCATCTGGAAACAGATGAAGCAGAAATTAGTGAAGAGACCAATGCACCGTACACTGTCCGATGTGTTTACAAGTCACAAACAGAATAAGGGAATTAATTAATTTTCTAGCTTTCAAAGATGATGATGATCCAAACAAAGCAGCTAAATCAACTCAGTGCACAATTGGAATGCTGTTGGATGGCTCTAGTTCATTTCAGATTCTCACATAGATGACTGGCCACAAACAGAAACCTGTTCCTAAATATTTTTGTAAAACACAATTGTTGGTGTTAGGAATCATGTCTAATATCTTCACCCAGATCCCATCAGAAACTCTGTCCGTTTCTTACCTGAACAAAAACGGTTGTGTTCATGTGAAGAGTCTCCACTCGCTCTGACAAGTGATTCAACCATTCCAGATGGTCAGCGATAGACTGGGTTAGATCACCGTTGCTCTGTGTTACAAAAAAATCATGTCACAACACAAGAGAGCTCAAAGGAAAATTAGTTTTGATGAAACTTATAGATGGGGATTTATTGCCTGCCTAATAATGTACCCCAGACAAGTTGTCCTTCAGTTCAACGGCAGCAAGGCGAACATGCTCCAGTTTGTCGGTCTGCTCTTTCAGCCGGTCGTCAAGCTCTTGCATCATCATCAGGCCTTCATCAGGCCTGATGCCGCCCTTGGTAGCCATTCTAGGTCACAGAAACACATGTTATTTAAAGAAAACTGAAACATACTGGTTTGAGGCCTATTAGAATGTATTAGCATCAACCAAGAACATTTTGTGATGTTAAATGTGTTGCTTTATTACAATCACCTACCATGGAAGCAGTCATTTCTGATTAACTAGTTCAAAAGTTTAAATGTCTTTTTAAACAAAATCTTGACACTCTCAAACGTAGATTTTTCCATTTAGTGGGTACATTTTGGAGATGGATTCCTTTGGGCTCAACATAGTGTTAAATGTTTACTTGCAGAGAATCCAAGCATTTCTTCACTGACCATTAAGTACTAACACCAGAGGGAGACACAGCTCTCATTGCACATACAAAACTACAAACTTTCCTACAGGGGACCATTCTGTGCTGCAGTGGAACAACAAACCTGCTGCAATCTTTTGTGACTGTAAATGTCTCTCAAAATATACATATACAAGTAATAATGGGTAACACAACGATGACACTATTTTGCACAACACTGCCCAATTTACTATTGACTAACAACACCGTAATGACGTAACACAGATGTTATAATTGATCGCCAGTCGATTTTAATAAATCATTTTTAAGTTACAAGAGTTAGCTCGATGCAGGTAAGATGGCCGAGATGTTTTCCTCTCAGGAGCGACATTTTACCCCATTCATCTAACCGAACGTTACCATAATACGATTTGTCAAGTATTAAAGTTAAACATTGGGAATAATTGTTTTGCTAGCGTGCATCGTTTGTACGCAGGGATTTAGCTACCAAAACGAGGCCCCAGATGTTTTTAGCTAACAGCACATCGTGGTCGTATAACGTTACTCCCAGCTTACAATATTTACACTACAAACTAAAGAAAAAAACGTACCAGTTACTTTCAGAACGACGTTAAAGCCTAACGGTAGATTTGGAATGTTCAACGTTATTCGCGCGTGCAATAAACCAGTCAAGCCATCCACGGGGCAATTTGTCTGTCCTCAGACTACTACGGCGTGGGCGACAAAAAGTTAAAAACACAAGTGAAGTTACCTGGTTTGTCTGACTAGGAAACGCTCAAAATGCTCGGAGGTAAAACGCAAACAAATCCTGTGGTGAAATACTTCCTCACTCCGCAGTCACAACGGGGAAACTTTCTTCGTCCAGACAAGCTTCTTTGTCCTGCAAAAATCTCTGGAATTTGACACTTCTGACGTCACGTATCCTGCTTTTTACAGGTGTATTATTATCGTGGTATTATGGTAATTGTTTTTTTTTTAAATGAAAAAGTGACCTAAAAATTGATAATTATAACGTGTTTAAAGGTAACAAGAAACTTTATTATAATATCTCTCCATATTGCAGTGGATTTAAAAGCCAGTCTAGCAGTGCTGGATCATTAGTTTTTAACTGCCGAAATTTAAGAGTGATTTCTAGGTCTACAACAGTGCTTTCTCAACCTTTTTGAATTTTGACTACACCATTTACCTTTCCCAGGACTTTTAGAGGCCTGAAGGTGTTAAAGTTCCAGAATAACAAGAAAATAAAAATAGAGAAAAGCCAGAAAAATGTCCCTAGTTTTTCTCTCATATCCCTTTAATCCTTTTGGGATCCCTTAGATTTATCTTAGGACTCATTGGGGGGGGTCCTGGCCCCCAGGTGGGGAACCACTGGTCTGGAAGCAGGGTGTTGCTCTGACTTTTTAGAATTAGTACAAATCCTAACTAGACAAGTCCCAAGGGAGAGCTTGCTGGATGAGGGTGAACAGTACAGACAGATTGAAAAAGGCCCTTTAAACGGCTCACACGAGTTGTCTGTGTGAAATGCTAAAAACACAACATATGAACGACGGTCAGTGTTGTTCAAAAATTGTGCTGGACACAAAGCCTAAAATCATTTCCCCATAATTTCTGCTTTCACAAGAATTTGATGCATGATTTTAATACGACAAAGTGAGAATACAGAATCAACAGTACATTTAAGAAATCACAACTGCTTTATTTCTTTTCTTTCAATAAGCTCTTTTTTTTTTTTTTTTTTAAACAAGGGAGAGTAATGACCAAATATCTGAAAGGATGATAAAGATCAGGTAGGATAAATAGAATGCTGGATCAGCTGTAGAAAGCACTGGTCCTCGGACAAAATGAAATATGCATCTTAAAAGTACAAAAGAAGTCAGGGCAACATTTTGGTGCAGGTACAATGATGAGAAGCATCAAGATCTTTTGCAGTAAGGGATAAGAGGCAGAAACACTCCATGCCTGATAAACCTATCAACAAGTGAAAGCAGTCCATTCTGAGAACACAGTGACCTTTTCAACGTTAAATCCATTATAGTGCCACAATATCTAAAATGAAATGTGGGTTCAAGCCTCCCCTCGCTGACAAGGCTCGACTGTACAGTTAAGTATGCATATACATATATACCAGTGAAACACTGTCATAAAGATAAATTGTAACATTTTGTAGTGTCATGGAGCGTTATGGTAAGCAGTAACATTTAACCAGTTATGACATTGGCATTGTGAGTTTCAAAATGAGTGTCCATTACAAAAAAACAAAATAAATGATGATTCCAACAGCTTCACATTTTCAAATAGAACAAACACTTTAAAAGTCCTTCGTAGTCCACTGGAACTGCAGTGCTCACAAAAAGAAAAAAAGCTTAAGCAAAGATTTTTATTTTAATTCAACAAGCAATGCTAAACGCCCCTCGTTTGTGATCATTAGCTTCTAACAGAAATAATAGTTATTTGGACCCTGATTGTGATTATAGTTTAGTTAGGCTGCATTTATTGCTAGTGCCACCTCAGAGACCAGATGCTCAATAATCAAATGGTGATGAGTCCGTTTCTTCGCAAATCCCCACAGTGCTCTTACTTGGGATTTTAACAGAATTAAGAAAGAAAAGTCTTTCAAGAGCCTTAAAAGAAAAAAGCAAAACGCCCCAGGCTGAGGGACTTAAAACCATCACTTACATCACATGTTCATTAACAGACAGTTTGATTAATTACAACCCAAACAAAGCGATAAGAAAGCAAACATTTTCAATCAGCTATTTTGGGGGGGGTCCTTTACAGCAATTGCGAATGCAGCCCCTCCCCCCCACATGACTTCACAATGAGCCCAAAAAATTGTTGCCAGCTTGGTTGATCAAAATCCACACAGTCGACGGCAGCAGTATGAATGCTGAGTTCAGGTACAGTCTTTGTTGTGAAATGTTGCTAGGTTCTAGGTAGGAGTCCTGCAAGTTTACACACGTTCAGCACATCACATGCACACGCTGTATCAATGCCAGTGAAGTTCCCATGGAAGCAACATGATTTTGGTAAAATGTCCACCTTTATGTTTCAATTTACATACAGAAGAGAGCGAGCAACAGAATGTAAAAGCAAAGAACAGAGTTTTAAGAAAAGAAATAATTTCTACCAATCTAAGCAGTTTCGCCACAGTTCATGGCTGGGTGAAGTACCCCCAGAAGATGCATTTCTAGAGTGATACACTTGACTTCTGCCATGTTGACATGCAATGATGTCCACAAATTGGAGGATTTCTTTTTCTGGGTTAATAAAAGAAGTCCTTTACCAAGAGGAGGAATGGGTGATGATGACTTGAACGTTTTATTTACCAGCAAAAATGCCAATGAAAAATGACAAAAAAAAGTGCCCCACTGCTTTTCAAATTTGTTTAAAAAATTTAACAGACTTTACTTCTCATAGTGAGCTGTATCAAGTGTCTGTCTGGTCTTAAGGGCTACAGTCCATAAAGAGGGAGTAAATACAGTTTGGCAAAATGGTATGAAAAATGAACCATCTGTCTGAGTTGGCCACTTTCCTTTTCCCCACCTTGGAGAGAAACACACACACAAAAAAAAACAGAAATATCTTTTCTCTTTACCAATCTCCCCTTAAAAGTGACTAATAATAAATTAAAGAGGACCTTGAAGACATCTGCTTAAAAGACTGTTTGTGTCTATGTATATATTTATATATATTTATATATCTCTATATGTGGTGTGAAATAATAGTGTCCAGTTCTGACAGTTCAGGAGGAGTAATTCATCAAGATGTCTGCATGTATGCCCCCTTGCCTTGGTGCCTTGGGAAAAGGTGGGTCTTAGAAGGCTCAGACATTGGTCGAGGGGTTTGTGTTGGCAGGCTGGGTGGTGATGAGGATTTTAAGGTCCATTGTTATGCCTTGCCCTCCTCTACTTTGACAGCCTGGGGTTTGATGGCTCCAGTGCGTGCTGGTTTGGCTTGCCCTGTGGAGGGTAGGGGCTCCTGGAGTTTGCTGGTCATGCCCCCAGATGGTGTCTTGCCCTCACCCACTGCCTTGCGCACTTCTCGCATGGTTTTATTCTGCATAAAGAAAAGGCAGCGTTACTAAGACCTACACCAGCACCTGGCAAAGCATATATTTAAGCACAAACACTTGTTTGGATAGTCCAGTGTTTTATTAAAAACAGTGTCATGAGGCAGGGAGAGATTCTAAGTTATGCATGCATACTTCATAGAAACAATGATTTATTCTCATATCCGACTCCTCTGAAAAATGTGTCAAGCTTTATTCATATTTGATTATATTTAGACATATACAAGTTGTTACTGTTACCAAGAATCATACTCCAATGAATATTTTAGATATCACTATTTGTGAAACATTTTCATAGTACAGTTTAGTCTATACACACATTATCATCTATATTACTATTAACAGTATAGAATTATGCTATCCCTGACAAGTCTTACAGCACTAAAAATGTCTATCAAGACCTCAGATATGATATAACTATAACTATACACTTCAAGTCAAGGGCACACATTAAAACAATTAATGCAAATAGAGAAAAAGAAAATAGATTAAATTAAATTACCTATATTTACAGTGGGTGGCTCACCTTCATGCCATCCTCTGGCCCCTTGACAGGGGGCTCGGGGGCAGAGGGAGGGGTGGAGTGGGGAGGGTCGCGGCCAGGATTGGGGTAAGGGGGGGGGCGGATGATGACAGGCTTGTTGACATGCATGACTGGTCTCTGGATGGGGTTGGGGAAAGGGCCAGTGGTGGGGGGCCTCATGTGCATCACCATGCTGCCCTGAGCAGGTGGCACCTGTTGGTCACGGGGAGAGGAGGAGGGGGGGTAAATGAAAACAAGAATAATTAGAATGCCAGTATTAAATTTCTTTAGTATTAAATACTTAAGTTCAGTCACAGGGTTGTTTCTTCAATCGCATCCTATCATTGTGTTAAACAATATCATTTTGCATACTGTACTCCAACTGTAGATAATAATGGGTGATGCTAATGTGGATGCGTTTAACCAATCATGTTGTTAAATTTGAATTTGTAAGAGTGAACCCTGGGCCATCATTTCGACATGGACGTGAGAGCGCTTTCTGACAGCAGCTTTCACACTTTATCAAACGTACCAAACTCATCAGCCTTAGGCTCAACCTCAGGCTCAACCTCACCCATTGGCAAACAAATAAAAATGCCAGATTAACCTTTAGAGTAAACACATCTCAACTTATATATTTGAAAAATAAATACCTGTTGAGTAAAGTGTGGAGGCAGAGGGCCTACAGGCCCCCCAGGACCAGAGGGCTTCCCACTGGGGCTGGCAGACCCAGGTCTGATGAGGAGAGAGGGAAAGAAAATAAAGATAGTTTTACAATCCATTTCCTAATATGTGCATTTGTGATACACCATATGGAACCCTCCATATGCAAAGCTGTATATGGAGGGTTCTAGACCGTTAACTTCTATTATTGTATAATTTCCACTCACCTGTAGGAGCCTACGGATATGCCTGGGGAATGACTGGGCTTCTCAGAGAACTGGAACCCTTTCATTTCCATCTGTGAGCCCTGAGAACAGGGCAATTGTCAGTACACATACACACTTTTGGGATAAAATTTTAACTTCCATTATTCAGAACAGAATAGTTTTTGGTTGAGCAAAATAAGATCAGTAAGTCACACCTCTCGGCTGCCAGTCATGACAGCAGGCTGGGAGCCAGGTGGCAGCATTCGGCGGGGGGCGCCAACTGACAGGTTCTGTCCCTGCTGCAGCTGGATGGACTGCGGGAGGATGAGATGTTGCTGAGCTGAGCTATAGCGCAGCTGAGAGCCAGGTAGGGGCATGGTCACCTAGTGAAAACAAGGATTTTATTGTAAATGTTATAATTTAAGACTGATTATGCTATGAAGGCTCATACTTGCTGGGCTAACATGAATGCTATGTACAATTTAATAAATCCCTCTGAAATCTGACAAGCATCAAGAGGAATACAGTATCTTGAGCTGTTCTGAAACTGAGCTTCAGCAATCCACTAACCTGGATGAGCTGAGAGTCCATTAGCTGGGAAGAACCCATACCAGGCCCCTGGTTCATCTGGCTGTCATAGACTAGCTGCTGGCTGCCATTCATAGGCTGATAGTGAGAGCCTGACTGCGTCTTGACCATGTCTGAGGGCTGCATGCCAGGGAAAGCCGAGTAGGGCCCCTTGAGAGGGGCTCCTCCCGACAGCACCATGGGGCTGGGCTGTGACAGGTTGGGGTGCATGTAAACCTGGGACCTGATAGGAGGAAGACAAAGCAGGGCAGCAGAATAAGTGAAAGGAAAACATATTAAACTACATGGTGGTGCCACATACATGAAACAGACAATATGACTAAAGTAAAGCAAATTAATGGGACCAGTGGAAATTCCATGACAAATTGGTAGCAGTACCTGAAGGGGGGAATAGAGTTGAACATCTCTTGGGACTGAGAGACGGGTAGACCTCCCCGAAGCCCCAACTGAGCCTGAGCCTGAAGAGACGTGTGTAAAGAGATGGGAATCTGCTGGGCTGCGGCCGCCTGAATGGATGAACAAATGTAACGTAATGACAATTCTTCTGATACACAAACAAGCCGGTGTCTGTGTGTGTATGTGTGTGTGTGTGTATCTCTCTCTACCTGTTGGTAGGTCTGCTGCTGGGTCATGGTGGGTGGTACGAGGCGTGGCTGGCTAGGAAAGACATGGCCATCCAGATACAATGGGGGAATATGATTACCTACAGAAGGGACAGGAAACACCAGGCTTTTAGTTTAGTTCTCCTCAAAGATTAAGCCCTCTTCAAACAGAGAAAATGAAATGTAGTTTTACCTTGCATGGACATGGAAGGTGCTACTGAGGCCACAGGCATCGGAGGCATGGAAACTCCTCCAAAAGAACTGTAGCTAACACCGCTGGACGAGCCAACGCTGCAGGGAGGCTGAGCACCTGAAGCACCTCCTCCAGGAGAGCCCTGCTCAGGGAGGGACTGGGAGTTCTCCCACGCCTTACGTGCTGATTCCATCTGAAGAAAAAGAAACATTAAAAGTTGATATGCATGGTTATTCCTTATTTGTTACATGTATGAAAAAATACGTCTGTGTACATGGGACTGTAATTCAAATACCTTGAGAGTGAGGTCAGCACTGGGGAAGGAGATGGGGTTGAGGTTAATGCCAGGCTGCAGGTGGTTGGAACGCAGCATGGGGATACTCTGATTTAGAGCCGTCTGTTTAAAAACAAACAAAAGTTCAGGTTCAATCAGTTGCAAGTCCATATCTCTTGTTTTGAGCAAGAAAAAGTCACTCTTCCATTATCAAAGCAAGTTGAAGCATTCTATGGCTGATTTCAGCAGTGATTGTCAGGCCAATCTTTGATGCATTTGGATTACCACTAGTGTTTTTATTTACAAGATACCACAAACATACAGATATAATCACTCACATTGGTGGTAAGTGCGTCCTGAAGCTTGTTGACAGGATTGGACACAGGCACTGGGGTGGAGCCCGGTGGAAGGCTGAAATCAGAGTCTTTGGCACTGACCCCAAACTCAATAGGAGGCACAGGCAGCACAGTGTCCACATGGAGGTCCACACCATTGACTGGCGTGATGGGGCCACCTTCCAGCCGATCAACAACTTCGGAGCCCTTGCGGTGCTTTAGGGAGCGTTCATTTCCAATGGGCCCTGGCTTGTGCTGTTCTTTACTCTGCTCTGGGCCAGCATCAGAGTCCTGGCCAAGAAAAAGAACAGGCACTTGTTTGTTTCTGTTTCTCAAAGTAATCCGATACTGTTTAGCCAATTTGTTATTTGTCAATAATGAGGGAGAAAAAAAAAGTTCAACTAAGGATTAAGAAATAGTTTTAACTGCAGACAAACAATGCAGACACAGAAAATATGCAGTATAGCAACAAGCAACTGCATTGTACTACCTCAGAGTTGGGCTCACTCCCAGTGTAAGACACCTGTTTAGTCCACGAGTCTCCCCCTGAAGACTGCACTGAAAGAGCTAAAAAAACATAAATGAATACCATTAGTAAATATTAGTGAAGAATGCAATCAATTTGTCTCTTTTCACACAAGTTCCATTCAGAAAAAAGGCCTAAAACCATCTAGAAAATTGATAAATACCTTGAAAAACATAAAAAACATTCATACTTATACAAAAACTGAATCTTTCACTAGGAATGCACATTTTAAATAATTCCTTCTTTCTGGCTGTTTTAATGTCTTAAACTACTTAAAGAGTATATACTAAGCCTACCACAAACTGTTACATCCCTAAAAATAACAAATAAAAGGTTAAGAAATGTCATCATCACAAACTTTGTCTCTCAGTTTAATATTTGAGCAATCCCGTCAAGTAATATTACAAAGCTATATTCTGCTATGTGCAATAATTAAACAAATATGCTCCACAAACAATTTCAAGTTAATATAATGTGTCTCTAAGGTCACTGCTTTTTAGCACCAACAAAATCATGAAGAACAAAGCATTGACACACAGTCGGGTCTGTCTGACCTGAGCTGTTGGTCTCCCAGATTTCAGTTCCCAGGTTGTTAGAAGAAAGTGCTTCCTCAGGTTGTTCAATGCTCATGCTTCCCTGCTTTTTGGCAAAGCGTGGTGGTATTTTGGATGTGATAGTCCTGTTCTTCACTGGCACCTAATACAGGCAACAATGACAAAAAGCTTAACAAACTACACACTTTTTGTTCATCTTTGGCATGATTACTGAGCATCTGGATTGAGCATATGTTAACTTACAGCTCCCTGTTCCTTCCTCCTTCTATCATCTTCCTGTGGGCGTCTTTGCTTTTTGGACAAGGCATCCTGGTATCCATCTGGATTCGAAACTGGTCCCACTGCGTCCCCCTCAACTAGAAAACAAGCATGTGGTCAATGCAAAACTATCTGTAGATAAGTACAAACTGCATCATCATCTACTGTTTTAGCTTAAATGAGATCATCAGTATCTACCCTAAAAATGGAGAAATGTAGCAGCACCAATTTGTCCAGGGATTGTTTTCAATGTAGATGGGCAACAGTTCACTTTTAGCAGTGTAACAGAAAAAGATAAATTTAAGAAATTGGACTCACTTGGGTAGCTGCTGAGCTCATACTGGGACAGAGGTTCGGCTATGTCTGTTTTGACAGGTCCCTGCTTCAGCTCCTTCTCTAATTTCTTCCCAGAGGGCTCACTGGACTCCCTCTCCTCCGGCTGCTCTATGCTGTAGACTGGGCCCGAGTCATCTGGACCCCTGCTGAAAACAGGAAAAGAAGAGACAAGGGGGTTTTAATTGGGAATTCTGAGCACTGTTAAAACATCAACATTAAAAAAATTAAACCGTGGCAAAATAACCGAAACATCTGAGAATCTTGTGGTCAATTTAAGTCTCATTTTGGACAGTTAAAAACAAATATCTAAAACATATTGTTAAGTTGGCCAATTATGTTCAGCAAAGGCTACAGATGACAAGTGGAATAAGAAGAAAAAGAAAGAGGACGCCTTAAAAATTCAGGCTCAGGAGGGATGCCATGGAAAATGTACAGTGCTGTTCAATAAGCCCATCCCAGGCACTTTTCCCACATTCATCTTGCTAATGAAACTGAGCTACATCCTCAACTGGGACAGACTGCAGGGTGCGAAGTGCTCAGTACCTAAGACTTTGTTTGTTAGCAGAGTAAACCGTAGCAAATTATAAAGATTTTATACTTCCTTAAAGAATGGAGGCGCATACATAGAACAAACTATCTGAACCCAGGAGGCCAGAGCTAAATTGCATGAACCCCAGCCACCTGGGACAAAATGACACATCAAAAGCTAACCATTGGTACAAGTTAACAACAGACATGTTTACTATGCAATCCAGAATTTGACTAAATCAGAATGACCGCCAATAAAATCAGTGCTGGTAAAATGAAAGCTAGGTATCTTACCGAACAATTACACCTTTTCTCTATGGAGAGTAAGCACCCACTTTCATATGTTTGTAACACAATTTTATTTTTCCTCAAATAAAGGTGAGCAAAATAATTGGTGCTCATTCCTGTCACTATAAGCCAGAGTATATTTAGATCAAAACAATATATGAGACACTCTCCCTTGTTGGTTTCTAAGCAACTATAACAACCAGACTTGAAACAAGACACTAGAGAATTAATATAACTCCCAAGCATGTATTGAGGATGCTTCATTCCCAGTAGTAATACATATGGGTACAGGACAGTATAACCCACAATTAACTTCAATCAACTTAGTTTGTTCTATTATTCACCTCACCTCTTACAAGAAGTCCCCCCATTCTGCCAACTGTCACTCCTGTTAGAGGAGGAGGTGGGGGGATTATCAGGTGTGCGTGCCATCTTGCTCACTTCCAGCAGTGACGGCTCTCCTTTCCTGTTCTGGCGTTCCACCAACGGTCTCTGGCTGGAGAAGCTTCTCTTGCAAAGTTCCCTCTTCTCGCCAGAGCCTGGTTCACTATGGCCAGAGTCCGAGGGAATATCACCTTGTACCTGTGTAGCCGCGCCTCCACTTACACCTCGCTTCTCTCTCCAGTCACCAAAGTCGCTGTTGTCTGATCCTGTCTCCCATTCCTCTGCCTGACCATGCTGGCCAGAGCGTCCACCAGAGTAGTGGCCACTGGGCCAGTTGTCTTCCCCGCTGCCTTTGGGGCGACCAGGCCAGGGGTTTGCAAAGTCTCCATTTATGTACTCATCACTTGTCCACTGGTTTGAGCCAGGTTCGCGTTCTTGTTGTAGACGACGGAAGCGTGGAGGCTTGTCTTGACGGGGTGGACGCCGTCTCCTTAACATCTGCCTGTCAGGGTTGTCATTGTCAAAATAGTATTCTCCTTCACGCTCCTCTGTGCCATTTTCCGTGAAGGAGCCAGTGAATTTAGGTGTGTACTTGAGAGTCTCACGTTCAACCGGGGGTCTGCGGGAGTAAGTAGTCTCAGCTCCAGGACCATAACCATTTTCTTGCATGGAGCCACCACTGCTACTAAACTGGGGCCCACGGCCCCTCCATGTAGAAATGTCCCTGGACCCTCCAAAGCTTCGACTGTAACTTCCAGTGGTGTTCAGTCTGGGAGGTAACATGCGACCTCCAAAGCCCCTGCTGGCCTTAGTCTTCTCTCTGGAATCTGGGGCCGTCTGGTCATCTGTGTACACCTTGTTGGATCTCCAAGAGTCTCTATCAGCTTTACGGACTTCTCCAGACTCTGTGTAACCTTCTCCATTTTCAGATCCCTTCTGGCGGCGCCTCTTGGGCAGTTCCTCATACTCAGAGGCTTCACTCAAGGTCTCACTGACATTTCGCCTCCTGGGCTTGCCCCTCTGGAACTCCTCCACCTTGACGAGGTCCCTAGGTGGTGGTCGGCCCCTGCCTGTCCGCTGAGTGCCACTACTGTTGTTATTGTTGTTATAAGCCCCTCGGAGATTGTCTCCACCTCGGCCACCACGGGTTCCACCTCTAGAGCTAAATTCCCTAAAGCCTCGACTACGGCCTCTACCTGTTCCCCTGACTGCACCAAAGGCCTGTTCTTCATCAATGAAGATCCAGTTATTGCGCCGCGGTGCCTGGGGCTCCCGGTTTTCAACCTGGCTATCTCTAGGTGACTGGTTCTTGCCACTGTCCCAGGTGCTCTCCTTGGGTGAGTCATCACTGTGGGTGCTCAGAGGTCTGTCTATTTTGGTGGGAGCTGGTGACTGACGGTGCCTCTCTTCAGGCTGTTTCTCAACAACAGGTGAGGCTGAACGCCTGTTGCTGGCAGGCTGGTTATCTTTCTTCAAGTCGTAAACATTAGTAAGGACTTCTTTCTCCAGACGGTAAGGGACGGGCTTCTCCTCAGGCTCAGGTTTAGGCTTCTCATTCTCCTTGTCTTCCACTTTGAGAGCCTTGAGAACAGGTTTCTTGATGGGCCCAGTTCTGCGAGTCAAGGTGCGGCCACTCGTCTCAGATGGCTGGCTGACACTACTACTGGAACTGGGTTCAGACCACTGGCTCTGAGCATTGTTGAGTCCCCCATCTTGTTTCTGGCCTCCATCTCTTTTCCAACAGTCCTTGGAGCCATCCAAGGTCTCACTGTGAGATTCAGGGCCGTCTTTCAGATGCTTGTCTCTGGAGTCTTGTTTTGGGTAATCACTATCTGCATGATTCTGGGAGTGGTTCTGAGCAGTGGTCAGCAAGCCTTGGTCATGGTGTTGGTGTTCTCTGTCTCGGCTCTGGTAAGCATGATGGGGGAGATCATCTTGGGTGTGGGTCAAGCACTCATTGGCCCTCTCTTCATATGAGTCCTGCTGGGAGCAGGCCATGTCACTTCTGTGGAAAAAACAAGATACAAAAAAAAAGAAGAATGACAAAAACAGACAGAGGCCTGCCAAGAAGGCCCTATTTCACTAAGTAAGGGTTTACTCAGTAATACTGCTTTGTGGGGCATGTTCCAGGGGATTTTAATCAAAATATAAGAGAATACTTTAATTTAAGAACTGCAAAATTCCCAGGCTTTCATATTTTTAAACATAATAACTGACCTGTCATCTGGCTGGCCACTGTCTGAGCTTTCATGCTGTCTCTGGTAAGGTGGAGTGAAGCTGCGCAAGGGGTAGCCATCTTGGTTCCACATAGGGTAAGGCTCAGTGGAAGGGGCTCTTCTCTCCTGGTGCAGGTTGGGATGGCATCCTTCATCTGAACCAGGACTGTTCAAGTGGTCTTGATGCATCATGGGTTTCATCATTCCTGCTGAAAACAATCAGTGTTCAAATTCTCAAATTTCCATGATAGAAAACCTGGGGAAATGGTCTGATTTTAGATACAAAGGTATGTGCTTATTTTCTTGGTTAGTGCTCACCTGAAGAGTGGACAGCACCGGGGTAGTAGTCCACAGGAGATCGTCCTTGGGCCATGCGGGGATCCATGAAAGGTGGCATCATCATCCAGCGGGGATCAAACCCGAGGACATGTGGGGGATAGTAGCCCCGCTGGGCGTGGCTTGAGCCAGACGGGGCTGGGTGACCTGACTGCTGCCAGTGCTGCATCTTGTATACCTGTTCCTATAGAATGTATGTAACGAATACATTTGTAAGAGATGGTGCAGAAAATCCACAATCCTTTTTCTGAGTAAAACTTATTTCTCAAGTTCAACTGAAGCTAATATGAGACTTCAGAGTTGGCCAAATCTAAAAGGATAGGATATCTTCCAATGTTAAAGTCTTCTTAGTATAAAATTCTGTTTTAACCTACAAATGGGCATGTGAGTTATTTTATCACAGCAGCTGTTCTTTGTGAAGGAGAAAATGACCAACTGGTCTATATAAGCCTTTTTCACAACACAAGTCACAATTTTGACTCGTCATAGTAGGAAAAGCACAGGTGATACTAGTAACATTTACAATGGTTGCATTCTATTCATGTGCCCCAGTAAGCTATCACAGTGTGACAGTGAGCAAACCAGCTAAATGGAGTTCAGCCATCATTCATTTTATAATTTACAACTGTGTTTTTCCTACTGTGACGTGTCAAAATGTCGTTAGTGAAAAGGGCCTCTCAACTAACTCTCGAGGTGAACTGAAATGTGGAAACGTTTAAATTTCGCAAAATGTATGAATCAACCCTCTAATGACATTATCACCAAAACCCCCTAACAAGAATTAACAATGGACAATCCAATCAAAGACCAGAAGGTTAACACCCTTCACAAGGCTCACTGCTTTTCATGTTGATGACTGCGACCTTAAAAGAAATCCTGTTAACTCTTGAAAGCCCTCTTCTCACAAAGCAGCCACTAATACATTGAGGCATTAGTCTGGGATTAGGACTTGATGGGTTAGAAGGGGCATCAGCTGGCGCTCACCGGCTGCTGCTGATGGTGCTGTGGCTGCTTCTGAAAGCGGGGTGGGATGGGTTTGGAGGGATGACGTCCACTGTAGTCTCCTGAGGGGGAGGAGGGCTCCTGGCCATCATCCTCGCTGCCACGGTAGTTAGAGAAGCCAGGTTCCTCACGGTAACTATGGCCAGGAGAGTTGTCTGGGGGGCACTCACTTCCATCTGGAAATCAGAATTTACTGTTATAGTCTAAATAATCTTCATATTTTAGGCCTAAATGTAAAACGTCTACTTGCAGTTTTTTACCTTTTGTGCTGTACTGCCAGTTCTCATGGTGACCTTTACTCTGTTCCCTGTTTGGAGACAGTGGAACTTCTTTGCCCTCATCCTCTTTCTGACCCTCCTCTGTCCTTGACGTCTGTCTTTCAGTCTTCCCAAACTTCTCATCCAGCCTTTTGAGTTTTTCAGCACAGGCAGCCAGCCGTTCCTCACGGGCACGCCTCTCTTCCTCCTCCCTGCGTCTGCGGGCCCTCTCAACGGCCTCTGACAGCTCGGGTGACACATACTTTGCCCTTGCTGGAGCCTGAGTCTGAGACTGGCGCTGGTGATCTTCCTGGTCAGCCAGTGACTCACCTTGGTTTTTCTGCTGGGCGTAGAGACAGGAACAGAGGGAGTTTAAGGGGGAGGGTTTCTGCTTTATGTAACATGGGTTCCCTTCTTGAAAACACACAATGGACTAAGCCCTCATTTTTGTTTATTTTGTTTTCATGAGTGTGTGTACCTGTTTGACCAATTAAACATTCTCAAAAGCATATACAAAATGTATTTATAATGTGTCCTTTGAGAAAAGGTTTTAATTAAGAATTTTTATTTGTTTTTACTCTGAATGACCAAAAGGATTTACTGATTTTAAAAGTGTGAATGCTTGGAGGTGGCCATCTTTTTATCCCCAGCATCGACATTTTAGGTAACAAGACAAACCTGTATCCAGTCTTCAAAAAAGTATCCTGATAGTTCAATTCATGTTTACCTTTCAGGAAAATTATTTATAAGATGTTGCATTCCTCTAAATTATGGAAACATGGGAAAAAGGGAGGAAGGGTGACAAGCAACTATGGTCAGATTCAAAATTGGGAAATAACCGTTAAATAGTATGCACCTTAGACCACTAGGCCTTAAGAACACCTTAAATTACTTTGTCTGCTAAGCCCACCCACTCAGATTGAGAACTTAACGTCTCGAAGACTTGTTTAGTGAAATAAAATATTAAATATGTAGGCCTTAATGTGCAACTCTACCTGTAGTTTACTGAAGGGAATTCGTCTGACAGATTTTTCACATTGAAACTGGCCAAGCCTTTTGCTTGGCAAGTAAAAAGTGCTCAAGACACATATCTCTATGGTTACTGCAAGGTCATCTCTCCCAGTTCACAATGACAGTCTCACTTGAGGGTGTGTGAAGGCGCACTGCTATTCATATGCTTTGTAGTGTTGCCTTATCCTCCACAGTCACAGAGGGATTAAAGACGAGATGTGTTTTAGCAGCGGATAACATCATAATGAGTTAATCTTAGATAAGTAATCTCAAAAGGGGAGGATGAAAGTGGAAAAACACAGCGCTGTGTGTAGTTACCGGGGTGTCCGTAGAGATATATCTGCCGTTGGTCTTCCTGGGAGGCTCGTGGGGGTGATGTTGGTAGGAATAGCTCTCCTCAGGGCCGTCCTGGGGGTAAGACACCTCACCTGAACTTAGGGAGGATTGGCAGTCTCGCTGGTTCTCTCTCTCCCTCTCCCTCTCCCATTCAGTCCTAAAAAGTAACAGCTCAAAATTAAACCAGGAACCCTTTAATGATGACTAAAAAAAAACAAGAGCATGAGCTTATTTAGATATAATGAGCTATGAGGAGAGAGATCTCACCACATCTTGTTTTTATCAGAGTGTTCTTCTTCGTCATCACTGAACTTGAGCTTCTCACTATAATCAACTTCCTCATGGAGTCCTGAAAAAAACAACAAACCAACAGTCAGCAGCAGAGCAGTGGGAAGAGATGTAAAGGGATCAGGCATTGGCATCCCATCTGCATGCTCTCAGCTGGTTAACTGAAAAAAACAATGTTGGTGTTTCTGCATGTAAACAGAGGCGCATTACATTCATACAGCCAGTGATTGAGATAAACAACCGTACGTCAGTATTTTTTAGAGTGGAGTGAAATAAGCACTATATACATGAGCAGGTAAACAGTTCCCTCAACTTACCTTGAGATTTTAAAGAATAATACCCACGGCGGCCTTATAAAGTGTTTTTAAATTAAATTATAGTTCAAAGCAAACATGTAGAATTATCAGTCAGACTGTGGTAAATTAAACCACTGACTTACTGACATATGTTTTGCAGTTTTTCAACAACTGTCTGAACTACCTTGACATACCAGGATGTAGTATGCAAATCTGTAACTTGACAAATTTTTGTTCTTGTATCTTTCCTATAATACTACGGATGCAGGCTATGGACATACTGTACTTTGTTCAGAGTATTTCACGTCTAAGAAATACTGACCAGCCCATCCATCCTCGCATTCATTGTCAAGCTCATCCAGATCCTTCAGGTCCTCTGGATTAATGATGGCTGGGCGTAGCGGTCTGTCACCAGGTCTGCGGATGGGCTGAGAAGAGAGTCGAGGTGGAGCACGGACAAAGCGGTTCTCCCTTTTCACATCACCACTGCAATCAGACATGGTATAAAGACAAATTAGCAATTGCCAGATGTCCCAAACCTCTTGGTTAAACTGCTTAATTAAAAGGATAAATTATCTCACATTGTGAATGTACTTACTTGACAAGTTCAGGTTTGGCGTAGCTCTGTCTAAATGTGGGTTTGCTGTCAAATCGGGCTGGGGCTGCAACGGTCGTAGGGACACTGTCTGTACCTGGGGCTTCACGTGTCTCTTTAGAGCACATCTGAAAAGAGCAGAAATACAGGGAGAAAAATGGATTTGAGCTGGTTCTGGCTATATCCAACAGCTGATTGTACAAATTTACAAACGTTTGACAAACAATAGCTTGAAGGAGTCATGCGAGTCATATGGTACTTACAAATGCGGGTAACATGTCATGATAGACAGCAGTTGAAGTGTGGTGAAGCTGGTACTGCAGGGCAGTAGGGACAGTTGGTCTGCGGACAGGCTGGGCGGGTCGGAGGGAAGGCTCCTTGGGGTCAAGGACTGGCGACTGAGCCGTCACTACACTAGAAGAGGTTGTGCCAGTGGCAGAGGAGGGGTGAGCTGAGGCTGGAGGGGTGCCAGTCTCAGCCAGGGCAGTGAGCTTACCCTCAGGATCTGCTGGCAGGCCGAGGGTCAGGGACGAGGGTTGAAGGTTCCTGCCACCACCTTCCCTCCAGCTCGTCACATCTTGAAGTGGGGAGAGGGAGATTTCAGAAATAGCAATGAAGTCAAAGATCCAGACAATTAACAATCTTTAATTTAATAATTTTGCTTTCCAGCAGACATTTGCTTATCTATGAGACTGCCAGCCAATTCCTGAGAGTTGAGACTTACTCTGGGGGCGGAGGCTTGGTCCGGGCCCATACGACGGATCGAAGCCGCTTCTTTCCTTGCCAGCCCTGTCCTGTTCTCCAGCTGCTTTCAGTGTGGGAAATTCCTCGTGAGAGAAGGGCTGAAGTCGGTTTGAGGCCCTTAAACCTGATGTTGTCATAGAAAGAAAGGAGCATAAAGAAAGATGTTTGTCTGACTTATGCAGACACAAGACTTTTGTACTAATTTGCAAAGACATGTGGGGGTCACAATCTGGACACAACATACCATTCGCTATTGGCATGTCATTTGATTTTAAACACACCTCACTCTCAATTATAGATAAATCAACTGACTCACCATCTTGCTCTACTGCCTTTCCATTTAGCTGGGCCCATTGCTTTGGTCCACCTGTGTTTGTGCTCTGTGGAAATGAAGAAAACCAAGGACACAGTCTAATAGCTGCATGAGGTCTCTCTGAGACATAGGTGTCTTTTTTCCTGAGACTGCTACTTTCCTTTAGTATAAACAGTTCCACTTAGGTATGTTAAATAAAGATGCTGCAGCTTTAAAAATAATGAAAAATAGCGTTAATTACAAAGTTGGGACAGAAGGTGGTTAAAATGTCAGCTGCTAACTCCATCTTGACCTTCTCTCTGCGTTAGCTACACTGAAACACTCAGACACACTACAATAGAATAGAGGACTGTGTATCATCCTCTCTGCAGCTTCCAAGAAAAAAATGGCTGTCCACCTGGCAGAGAGAGATTTGTTTGGTAAAGGGTGCTGCTCTTAAACTGAGATTGTTAATACAAGCGAGAGTATTTGCTACAAACTGGGACACAGAGAATGTGTGATACTTGCCAAAAAGTAACAAATGGATTTTTAAAGCTAGCATTGTACGGCAATTGTTCAGTCACATTTATTTAGACTGCAGTGAGAGTTTTCTTGCCCAGAAGGAGCATTTCTTTTCTTGAGTTTTTGGATATAATTAATGAAATCTGCACTAGATACAGTTGTATTAATTAGCTTCTCTAAGATCAAATAAGAGATAGACGTTTAAACACAATCTTCATGATGGTAAAAAAAAATAAAAATAAAAAATCAGGAATAAAACGGCCCAGGTTGAACATAACCATAGCTACACGTACACACCTCCTGGCTGGCTACCGGTGAGGGCTTCTGAAGATTGGAGACAGATTTCTGTGAAGCCAGCTGCAGCTGCAACTCCGGCAGCTGTGGTGTTGATACAACAGAACTACAAATAAGAAAAGAGAAAAGACAGATGTTAGTTTTGTGAAATTTAGTCAAAGCGCGCACAGGTACTACAACTTGATACAACTCAGAGCAGGTGTAAATACGACAACTATCTCTAATCATTGGGTAACAGCTTTGCAACAACAGCTGACTACTACAAAGCTCAAAGCCTTATTTTACTTTTTCCTGATACTGCCCTCTGAAAAAAGGATAAAAGCATTTGTTTTTAAGTTTATGTTGGTCTCTCTCCATTTCACCCAGTGTAGTTAACTTTTTCTTTTAATGCTTGAGAGCCTACATCTTCATGATTGAAAACCACAAATTAGAAAGGCTGTCAGAATACCATTGTAGTGCATAAAAATATCAGAATTATAAAAAAGATGACTTGTAGCCTTACCTCTTTTGATCGGGTTGTTCCTGCTTGTTCGCCCATCCTGTACCGTCTTTAGGCACAATAATCACGTTGGGATCGTTTCCTTTGTTTTCGGACTTCAAACTCGGTAGGTGAGCAGGTGGGGGCATGCGCCGGGCTGCGGCCACTTTGCCAAGACTCTGCAAGCCATGTCGCGGAACTACTGGGAGAGAAAACACAGGTAGATAAAGCCACTGGAGTGAGACTAACAAAAGGGATTCAAACAGGGTAACAGATGTAATTGAGGAGAAACAAAATAAATCAACCTTACCTGTGTTTTTCTGAGTTTCTATTGATTTTCCCTTGTACTTGTCAAATAGGCTGAGTGAGGAATACTTGCTTTTCCCATCCTTGGACTTGGTTATTTGCCCCAAACGATCGGACATTGCGATGTAATGTCATCGAGTATGGAAATTTTTCTTTGCGCCTCTTCCCAGTGCCTTCTGATTCTACAAAGAGAAGAAACGTCCACCTTAAGTACAGAAAAAATATTTAACCTTAGGGGTGGAGGATGTTCCTCTACTTACTACCTTGTGAGGTTGGGTATTATATAGATTTTATCAATACTGAATTTACTTTAGATTCTTGTCATATCACTCGAGTATGAAGAGAAACCAAAGAAAACATTTTAAGAGAAAAAAACTAATATTTTCACGAGATTTTGGCTGTAAAAAGCAGGAAATTGTAATTGTGGTATTGCATGTTTTGTCTTTTGGTTTCAAAAAAATAAAATACATGTAAATATAGGAGTCATATTTTAAAAGTTTGATGTATTAATTAAATAAATCAGTGTAAAATCAAATAATTGTCAGTAACAGTCAAGAAACTACACAAGTTGTTTCATTGGGGCTTAACCATGTGACCAACAAATAGTTTATCAAAATATTATGCTGTCTAAATATCACTGACCCAAAAGCTATTCCTAAAAGAACCACGCATTCTACACTATGCTCAACCCTAACCCTGAAACAAGATGTATAGCTGTTGACAGCTAGGTCTGTGAATTGATCTGAGAAGCCAGGACATTGTTTCTGGAGTGACATACTTAGTTTTGTCGAATGTCATTTTCAAGGTTTTGTGCACCACAAACAAAATTCCACTTCCCTCCATTGTACTGAGATGGTAGCATTAGGAATATAGCTCAAGACCAAGGCTCATAAAACTCATAAAAAATATTTGTGTGGCAAGTTACAACTATGAGATTTTTTTGGGGGGGTTAACTGACTGTTTAACATTAACTACAGCTGATAAAATCTGTCCATGAAGGTTGTCATTGCAACAAGAGAAACTGAAGCTTGACAGCTAAAAATAACCACCGTTTAGCATATGTGGCCGACCATCGCCCATAGTTTGTGCTCGGTGTGTAGCACTGATGGGTACAGTATAGTTAGCAGTGGCCGCTAGGCATGAATCGGCAGCGGTGCAGTGGATTAGAGAGCTTTCTGATCGTCTTTTCAGCCTAAACCCATTTTCTTTTCTTCTTCCCCAGCAAAGTACGGTCTGAAAATGCCAGTGCAAAGCAAATAAAAGAACGGCAAGGCAAATCTTTATAATGCCAGTTCTAACTTTTAAATCAGACGAGCTCCATTTGTATTTTGAGCATTTGAAGAGACCGTTTAATCAGATTTACAGTGATAGTAGATAATATGGTTTGTTCTGATTGTCTCACACAGATTGACTAGTTATGACTTCACACAGGTGCAAAATGTACATTGCATGTTGGCGGTCACATGGGTGCTGTCTATAGTTTTTGCAATGTGTTCATGTGCAACTTTTAACAAAAGATGTGAGCCAGTGTGAGGTGACACATCAGTTGCCCTTTGTCGGTGCTAGTTCTTCCGTATGTCAGGGCCCTTAACCACGTAGTGATCATAAGCATTTCCACTGCGGCCTCAGCAACATCACAGAATTTTACAGAAAACCTCTTGCGCAATGATGGCTCTCACAGTTTCTCACAGCATGGCTTGGAATGGGTATCATAACCACATGGGGAAAAAAAACATTTGTGTTCAGGTAAACAATGTGACATATATAAACTATTCTGAAGCAGGAATTGTCATGACTGCTAAAATACACAACTGATATTAAATGGAAAAAAGTGATTTGCTCCCTGTGTACATCTGCTGGAACTTCATGTCAACTTCAGTTTTTGTTTATTCCATATCCTGACCTGGGCAGACACGCCAAACTTGTCGAAGAGGTCAGGCACAGTTCCTCGTGTAGGTTAACTGGTATTTTGTACAAACACAAACAACACTTAGATGCTGTGATTAAAGCCAATGCTGCAGACATGCTTCCCTCCATGATATGTCCATATGAAAGATATGCAAGTAAGTTTGAACAAGATAAAATTACTCTCTGTTCACGGTTTGTGTGTTTGATAGGAAATAGTCACAATACTTTGAACACCACAAAATAAATTTAGCACCGCGTCACCAGCTCTCAGCTGCAGATATCTCAAAACTCTGACTGCAACTATCTGTATGGTTAGATTCCACCTCTAAGGGTAAGGGGAGAAATGTTTTTGTGATTTGACAGAACTGTCCCTTATCATCTCACATGACTAACACTTTATTCAAACCAAAATTAAGTATATCAGACCAAGTTCTTGTTTGCAGGAAGTAGACATCATGATGTTGCCATGCCAAGAATCCCTTCTCTTTCCTGGTTGAAACTTCATTTCCATCCATTCTTCCGTTACTGTTGAGCTTCTTTGTAGAACTGATGCGTGTTTTTTGCAGAAATGGCTTTGACTTGTGGCGCATATGTTTTAGTAAGAAAGAACCACGTTCTCAAAGCACCAGGTTACACTTATATAAGCTATGTGCTTATCCATAGGTCACATCTGACAAAATCATAAAGTTACATACTTGAATAACATGAAGTTGCTAGCTCCAAAACTCCTTGTTAGCAAACAGGAATATGCCAACATACAGTATGTAATGCTACAAATACTATTGTAACTTCTAACAAAACTAATTAAAGAAGTACACAAAAACGTGGATGTAAACATAAAATAGAAACATAAAAGGCAATTCATTGATGTTTACCAGTTGAACTCTATTTAAAGAATTTCATTTTCAGGCCTGGGTGAAATATTTAAAATTAGAAGCAATTTTTTAATTTGTTAGCTTCATCTACACTACAGATGAGCAACAGCAAGCAGTTTTTAGCAATAGCATTAACACAAGATCTACCAACTTGTTATCCATAAGCAATCAGATTTATTTTAATTTATCTTTAACGAAGTAGTTTTGGCACAGACAATCAAATCAGAAGAATTTCTAGTTTAATGTTGTGATACACGACCAAACATGTTCTTAAAGTTTAACATTTTCATGATGGCTATTTGCGCTCACATATCAAAGTGATTGCTTAATACAAGTACCAAAACAATATGTGAAGAGCTGTGTGATTGACATTAGGAGACACAAGACATTCATAATGTCATGTTTTAGTTTATATAACGTTAGCTACGCCCTAACAGCCCACAGCTTATGTTTTGAATATTTAATACACACACCTATGCAAATAAATATCGTCGTTTGAACCGAATACCAGACAATCCATAGCGTAGCTTACAGGAGGCCGCTCAGTTAAAGCTCCGCATAGGCGTTTTACCGAGACTTGTAAAGAAAAATATATGTCCATCAAGGTCGATTTAGTAGTATTAAAACAGATGATGCCAGGCCATTTCCTCTTAATTTAATCTCAGAAAACCCCTACATTTTCTACAAGGACCACCAAATTACAAATTTAGTAAACGCTAGGTTAGGTGTGGAAGCTAACGCTATGACAGCTAACGTTATCCATTTCTTGACTCTGTTTAACTCGTTTAAACGTGATTTCCATCAGACAGCCAAAAGAAAATAACACCAGTACTAAAAATGAATACACTAGCTATAACTGTAACATATTTTTATCCGACCGCAGAATAACGCTTGGCCTCTCTAACGTTAAGTTAGTTGTAGGTGTCGTTACCTCATTGAAAGCTAATGCTAATTCCAGCACATGAAACTAACACCAACCAGTTTGCTGCACGAAAACAAAAACACAATCTATTTCATCTAGTAAGATAAAACAGAAAACGCGGTCTTGGTCAATTTAGAGTATAAAGACTAACCAACATTATCTTAACGTAACAACAAAAATAAAACGTCAAGAAGGACCCTATGTGTAGTTGCTAGCTAACTGGGAAAATATGCTAGCTGTTGGCTAAAGAAAAATGGCTATGTAAACATCAAGTGCTAGTGCTTGTTACCACATCTTACACTGTGAAGATGCGGACAAATTACTGCTTTTCTTGTTTATTCAAGCTAGCACGGAGAAATAACAGAACACAACCAATTGCTCTTATTTAGCATTAGCTAGCTTCGACACTCGAAGCTTGTTCGAAAACTAGCGAAACGGCAATCCCGTTTAACTTCCAGTCTAACGTTAGTGTTCCAAAAACAACCTTGACAGGCCGGGGATTTTCACTGCATTTTCATTTGTGCTAGACATTATTAAATACACTGTTTTTGTGGAAATCTCTGCAAAACACCCAGACCCATGCTAACATTTTCAACCTTTCATAGTTTTCAGAACGGTCAGACGACAGGGATGGGAATGTAGGACAAGGCGATTAAAAATGGCTGCTGCACAGAACAAAGCAACAATAAAACTAGGCAGCGGAGAAGATAAGCAAAACTGGAGATTTGGCACAACCATCCGCATCCACAACTCACCGATTCAACGACTTAGTGTATCTTCTGATCAGTGACAGTGATATAGTTCCACAAAATGTTGTCTAATCAAAGGATGGATGGCGATTGTAAAGCCCAATCTTCACAGGTTGAACCGATCGCAGTGTTGTTGCTGGGGTCCTACCCGGCCTGAAAATGAACAGGGCTGTGTGTAGGCTGTGTCGGCTCGGCTCAGAGCGTCAATACGTCACCAAACGACGTTGACAGGGAAACACAACGAGCGCCTCTGCTGGTGGATTTCAGCACTTACAGAAACGTTCATTTTTGAGCAGTGTTCATTAGTCTTTTATGAATATAATGTATCATCTCATGTTGAAATACATTCATTGTTCTTTTTAACATATATATCTGGATGCATAATTGACTGCATTTATGTGGCACGTATACAAAGGGCTGTATGATGTGCCTCTCATTCATCCATTCACACAAACACTCACACACCGATGGCAGCAAGCTACCATGCAAGCCACAACTGCCAGACTGACCATTAAATGGTCTTCACTTGGTATCTATCAAGCTCTGAAATACTATGGTCATTTAACTTTCCAGGATATCTGCAAACATCTCAACTGACATTGTTTTATTTCTGGCAGCAGCAACGAGAGAAACGTGCATTAAACTGTCTGTACTATATAGAGTTTGCTGTGATATAATAATGTAACATGTACACTATGAAAGTAGAGGTAAAACAGATTCTGTAAGGCAGAGGAAAGGAAGAGGACAGATACACTAAAGCAGCAGGTCTCTGAAGCTGATTAGACTACAACATATTTAAGTATCCACTTTCTCAGGAAGTCTCATTGCTTATGCTTTGATTTGACAGAGCTCAGAGTTTCATCTCCGAAGTGCAAAGAATGAATCATTTCAGGGATCATAACAAGAGATTAATCCGTGATGTCAGGTGCATTCACCTTCACCTTTGAATGTACAGCAATTCATACCCTGTAAGTTAAATGACAAATGATTAATACGTTTTTAATTATATACACAGAGGAATTAAATGTAAGCCGTTCACCTCTCATAATGAAACTAAAGAACTTAACAGTGAGCCCAGCTATGTCAGTGAGTGTGTTCACATTCACATTAGTGTCCCAGTTCTGAGTCATATCCTGGCTTTGATCTTATTTCGGTTATGACTGATTCTGCTTACTGGTATGACTGGTATCTTACTGAAAATTTCTCTATTATTCAATTAAAACATTTCCACCAACGATTATTCAACATGTAAAATGTAAGATCTGCACCTCCCTCACCATGCAGACAGGCTCATCTGTGACTCCGATGTGGGAATATAATTATACTGTAGAAAATAAAGCAGTGACCCTGAATTTATTTGAAATTATGTAACTCTAACAACAAATATATAATATGGCATATATTCCTATATGGCATTAAAACAATGATGGATTTCCCCTCCTTTGTTCTCAAAAAGAAATGATGAATTTATTGTATTGGAAAATGGAAAAATAAAAACAATCCGTTCTTTCTTCAGATAATCATTAACTACTAATTTACTCATTTACTCACCTCTGTTCTCTTAATTCTAAGATTGTCAAAACCTTAAAAATCAACATTGCATCTACTTTATTTGAGAAAGTTGTCTGTAAAAGGAACGTAGAATAAACACACTAACTTCTGCTGAAGGGGCTCTTCGTTGTGACTTTACTTGATTTGTCTCAGACAAGTAGGACAAAATAATACCAGATAAATTTAAAGGGATAAAATTAGGCAATAAGTATGAAACAGAGACACAGAGAATTCAAATGTTCTGGACAACAGCGACAATGTTCAAATTTAATTTCAGTGGGTTAATGATTTTTCTTTCTCCATTCTGCATTTTTTAATTGATAGGATGATTTTCACTGGTCACAGTCTGTTATATTGAATAAGGTTACATTATAAGGTTTTTGCTTTGAATCCTTTTCCTAGCAGCAAGTAAACTGGTAATGGTCACCAAAACCAATGCCTTTCCAGAGCATTGCCAGTGCCCATAATAGACAGACATGACCTGGAGATTCCTTTAGAGGGAGCCCTTGTCTTACCATTCGTTTCAAAAGCCTGAAAATATCTCCCACTGATCCACCAGCTACTGTACGTTTTGTTTTTTTTTACCCAGAAAAGGTCAGTAATATTGGTGTTGCTCAAGCAAATATTTTTTTGTGTAAAAAGAAAAATATCAACATTTACATTGTATAGATTTAAACTAGAAACAAAATAGAATGATGAATTAACAAGAATTATCATGTAACAAAATGCATAAACATAAATGTTTATTAAAGCAATTAACAGTGAGCCCATAAGATGTATGTTTCTAGTGTGCCACTAAACACATAATTCACTCCACCTATTTGGCCCAAACCAATTTCTTAGGAGTTTATTTCATATTTATGAAGCTATTTTGCAGACTATAGTGACAAATGCTTTTATTAGCCTGCAGTGCTTTCAAGGGTGAACTATTAGACAGTAGTTTTTTTTTTTTATCCTAATGAAGGGGCTTGTCTAATTATACTTAGGAAGATGAGAAAATGCAAATGTCACTGACAATCACCAGAATACCCGTGTGGCATTATAACATGCTCAGAGCCACATACCTGCAGCATACACAGAGGTCAGTGGCCCCTGGAAAGTTGTGGTGTCTGATGTTTCTTCTATCTATTGTATATATAACACAGAGCACGACACAAACAGAGCATACAGACACAACAGTAGGACGTGTGGTGTCTGTAGAGTCAGTGCATGTGAACCCTGCAGAAACAGGCCTGCAAGCACTATTAGCACTTACTCACGGGGATATTTTGGGTCCATGCTATGCAGGGTTGCGGAGGCCTTGATTTTGGCGCAATATCAAACAAACCTGCACTGGGGCGAGCTGTAATTTGGTGATGCTGCTCATGTTTCACTTGGAAGCAAGTACTTGGTCATGTAATGACAGCAAAGACTCTCGGAGCGAGGAGAGTGTGTATTAATTCAACTTTTATTTCACCTCGAGAAACCTTGAACAATCATCCTCAGGGAACCAAAGATGTCCACAGCAAGTTTCATGGAAGTCTGTCCATTATTTCTCAAAGCTTTATTACTCAAATTTTGTTGTATGACATTGTATCTCTCCTCCATATCTTTTCAAACATTAAGGGTTCTTATTAAGGACATGTGTCTGTCTTGTCTGCACTCTTCACTGTTTCTGTCTTGGTTACTCTAAACTGCTGGATCAAAACTGTTTTTTAAATTTTAAATAAGGAGAGATTTGGTCCAAATGTGCTTCAGATGTTTGACGACCTTTTCTGATGTAACTATGCACACACTGGACTCTCTCTGCCAGGGAGTATTTTTAAAGCAGTTTCTGTTCCTGCTATCTGAACAGTTTCAGATCACACCCCATTGCATTGCTGTTGTTTCCTGTCAGATTTCTCTGTGGTAAGACTGGTGGTGTGACAGGAAACCGGTATCAAAGGCTGTGAGGACACACAGCCTTAATGACAGTCAGAAATATTGTTACATCAATACAGGAATGTTTGCTCTCTCTCAGTCAAGTAAACAATTTGGTCTAAAATGATATGAATTAGGCAAATATATATATATATATATATATATAAGACTATCTGTTGATATCAAAATTTCACTCAAGCTTTACGATCAAGTGAACCCCTACTTTGCATACTGCACAGAGCACTCTCTTGTAGCAGTGTGGATGCACTGGACCTGAAGATGTAATAGTGAATCTTCACATTTCTTTTTTTAGGATTTAATGCTGCTTCATTCTTTTTCTGTGCAATAAGTAGGATGCATTTATATCATTTCATTTAAAATTATGACTTCAAATTCAAAATGATGAATGAATGAAGAATGATGTCAGATGGATATTACAGTTAGTTCTAGCCTTTAAATTCTTTTTTCCAAGTTTACCACTGCCTGAAAGAGTATTACGACCCCATCAGAGCTGTCTCATCACTTAGGGTTTCAACAGACCACACTTCTCGATTATTTTGCTGACCAAGTTGTGCATCATGTGATAGCTTACAGTGCATGTGATGTTTGAAGCAATAATAAAAAAAACAATTTGTTGTGGAAAGATGACTTACTTAATAGGCAGTTAAGCTTCCTATAGGATTCAGCTGATTCCTGAAAATCATTCATCAAATTATGTTCAGTGGTGTTTTCCTCATTCTAGTTGGCACAGGTTCAGCCAAATTTCAATTTTAAATATTTGGAGAGTATTGTAGATGAACCAGCGCACAGCAACACCACACACCCGCGCTTGTAAGCAACCACTATTCACCCTGAAAATGAATATAAAAACAAACAATTTGGACTATTATTGGCATCTTTATGTTCACAAAGGCATCCACATTTTACTGACATCCCACCTCGTTTTATTAATGAGACAGAGAAACAAAGTAAAAACATGATATACAGATCCCTGTACAGAACGAAGTGAAACTAATGTACACAAAACTGTATTTACACACCAAACCAATGCAGTGAAATATTTTTGCCACAAAAAAACCCAAAACAAAAACAGAAGGTTTTATTCAAAGGTCCATAAAAAACACATTAAAAAAGGTATAATTTTTTAAAAACTGATATTTCAAACATATTTTTACTTCATATGCCAACAATCACACACGTGGTTCAGTTGTTTAGTGGGGCACAGAATCAGTATCACTGACAAACCATAAGCATCTGTTAGGCTAATGTGCAGACTGAAGACAAATATCTGCTATAAAAAAAAGATTTAAACTCATTACAGCATAAATGGCACGTTTAAGGAAATTATATTTGACCCCGTAAGAAAAATACGAAATTCTGTGCAAGTATGACGTTTGTTTTGCACAAGCAGCTCAATTCTGCGGCATCAAAAAAAATAAGTTCATATTTGATAAACATACAGTAAAAAGAACAGAATCCCATCAGAAATATACACACATATTAGTCATGCCAATTAGGAACAATGTGGAATATCCAAACAACAATCACTCTATATATTTTAGTGTTACATCCAGTATTACAACCTTACACCAAACTCTATTCAGTGTTCAACATGGTTTAAGTATTTCACTATCCCAAAATAAAAGCACAAATGTTAAGAAACAAAAAAATTGAGAAAAGAGGAAGAGCTAACAGAGAAGGGAGAAGTAAAAGGAAGTAGGATGGTAAGGAGGAAGACTCACAGACTCAAGAGAGAATTAGTTGAATAGAAAGAGGTTCAGTTATGGATGAATGGTACCAGCGTTTATACTGTATGAGAATCAAAAATCAAAAACTTTAATCCTACATGTACATTGTTTTTACCAAATCATTGTCAGTTTGCAGCCGTCTTAATTTTCTGTTTATTATTAGCACTTAATTGAAATTAAGGAGCAGAGGTGTGTGTGTGTTAGTCGATTTGACTGAAGATACTAGGATCTGTGAAGCATTATGAAGGTCTTGTAAGGTCTTGTGACCTGCCTGTATTAGGCATTACATGCAAGCCAGCATCTGATTCCAAATGTGAATGCTTCTCTGTTCACACCCTGCAATAAGAGCTTTGGACCCTTGCAAAAAAAGACCTAAGTAACATTGCAATGTTAGTGTATCAAGTAAGCCTTGTGCGCTAGCATAGCCTTATATCAAAAGCTCAGAAAAAGGGGCTCCAGCTAAGCGTGCTTATGGAAATAAGAGTCTGACAGGTGCTTGATGAGAGCCACACCGTCTCCATCAAGCTAAAGTGGAGCATGCCCAGTGCAAAGCCACACACCATATCAGTTAAGTGGTGTTTCCCCAGCAGCACCCGGGACATGCCCACCAGGAAGGCCCACAGCACCAAGAGGATGCGAAGCGGCACAGCCAGGACCAGGTGGGACAGCAGGAACTTGGAGACCATGGCGGCTCGGCTGGCATGAGCAGCAGGGAAGGAGTAGATGTCCATGGCGATGCAGTCCAGGAAACCTGGCATCATCTCCCAGGGTCCTCTGCGCTTCACCAGTCTCTGGACTCCAGCCACAGTCATGATGTCAAGAATGAGGGCTGTCAGAAAAAAGGGAGTTAGATTATAAAGGCAAAGTATGTTGACATGCTATAACCTACACAATGCCAGTGGTGAAAGATTACGATCCTTTACTTAAAAGTAGTACCAATACAACAATGTAAAAACACTCCTTTTTAAGTAAAAGTCCTTCATTCAAAATTCTACTTATGTAAAGGTACAGAAGTATTATCAACAAAATGTACTTAGGATATCAAAGTAAAAGCAGTCATTGTGCAGAAAAATAGCCCTTGAACTTGTTGGTCCAGTCATCCCCATAACCACATGTCTTAAATGTGTGTTAAATTAATGTTTTTTGGCTTCTGACGACTAAGGCTTCACTATGGAATAATGTCTGTTTGTGACCCCTCAGTGCAGGTTATGGCCTGTTCAAAACAAGAGCTGTGGGGAGTTCAACCAAAGAGGGATTTCTTCTACACAGATTGTCTCATTTGAAGGATTTTTAGAGGCTTGAGGAGGTGAAAGTATCCACTATTTCAACACAGTTATTATTATTTTCTCTTTCTAATCCCTTTAATCATCTTGTGCCTCAGACTTATCTTGGTACACCTTGTGCCATTTGAAACAATCTGATAAAATGCAGCATATAAACTTTCATGAGGACAGTGAAATGTCCATAACCCAGTAGCCGTACCACTGTAAACTTTGAACTAATCAGCATACCCTCCTTGCACTACTCCATTGGTGTGGTTTTTAGCCATGTTAGCGGCATGGCTCTAGGGATGGCAATGTCGGTCTGTTTGGTCCAGACTAAAATATTTCAACAACTATTGGATGGATTGCCACAAAGTGTTAGTGTACACCACCATGAGGTTCACATTTGTTGTTTTTGAGTGAAACGTCTCAACAACTAATGGATGGATTGTCATGACATTTGGTACAGACATTCATGTCCCCCTCTGGATGAATTGTAATAACTTTGTGATCCCCATCATCTGTTCAAAATCTTAATTTGTCCAATGCTTTTGTTTATGACCAAATACCTGCAAAAAAATGAAATTCCCATCAGCCTCAGCTATACTTTGTAGTTAGTGCTAATTAGCAAATGTTAGCATGCTAACATACTAAATTAAGATGGTGAGCATGGTTAACATTATATCTTCTAAAAATCAGCATGTTAGCATGTTGACATTAGCATTTAGCTCAAAGCTAAACAATACTGGACAGACCAACAGTGATAAGAGTAATATACAGATAATTAACATCTAAGAGTAACAAACCTCAGTGGAGCAGTGTGGTTTTATCTGGACATTTTATATTATACAATGACTCTTCAAAGAAAGCGGCAAGAAACTATATTACATGTAAACTCATATCTTGGTGACCAAGAATAACCAATATGGCATACAATACCGAGTAGCATTTGCTTTGAGTCCACATACCAGACATTTGCAGATGCCTTTTATAGCTCCATAGCACTCCCAAAAATATCCCTACCATCGCCATCTTTAACTTCTGTTCAAGTCTGCCATCTTCACAGACACTCAACCAGCCCTGCGGTAAATAACTGTCAGTCGTCTGACATATTGGTTATGCTGCCCTGCTTCTCATTCCAGTCGCCCACTCGCTGTCCTAGCGGGGCCATTATTTTAAACTTCCATTCCAGCTCCTTAAAGACAGGCTAGTGAGGTGGTGTCATATTCATGTTCACTGGGGGATAAAAATCTAACCGCTAAGGGGAGATTTGACGGAACAAAAGAGAGGTGGGCGGGCTCGTAAAAAAGTAGAAACTGTTCAGGACAGGAGCTAGGCAGACAATGAAACTGGAGAGATGTGAGAGAGGACAGTTGTGGTCTTTGCCGCAGGGGCTGCTGCTGCATGGTGCCCTCTGGCAGTCCACATCTTAAAAAGTACTGAGGGGAGGCGGAAGGTGAGCCAAGCACTGAGGCATCATATTATCAGCTGTAAGGACAAGCCTGTTCGAGGTGCCCTTCAGCTGACTAAACCAACAGTGATGATTCACTTTGTCTTTGTAGGTTTGTTCAACGACTGAACTGAATGAGGAGACAATTGTGCAAAATTTTGGTTTTAATTTTTGCTGTTTTTTTCCTGTTCTCTAAAAAACTACAAGCAGATTGTGTGACTTTGAAACATTGTAAGGAAAACAGCAAAATACTGCAAGAACTGCAGTCAGCACAGTGTAATAATAAATAAATAATAAATAATGTTTGAAGTCAGCCCCCAGTCAGTCAGCACACAGTAAGTTATTGATCACACAAAAACTGTTAGTTTTGAGCAGCATAACATCAGTGGGTCAGATTCTGAACTCAGATTTACTGTTCAAGGGGAAACTGCTATATTGAGAATGGAAACTCCATCCCCAAGATGTGCAACAGGTGTGGCCAGATAATTGATCAGGCTGCTGCAGTTAGGAGAAGGAAATCCCACAATGCCCATTGTTTCTCACACTGCTAAGCTAAGATGAAGGAGTCACTGATTCAAATTCACTCATTGTGGCCAGCAAATATGCCGTATCAGGGCAAACACAGCCCAGCCCAGCCCATCTCAGACCCTTTATAAACACTACTTCTGCTGCTTTTCTAATTTGTGTGTTCAGCTCTATGTAAATGATTAAAAATATTTGAAATTCCCCTGTCAGGACCAGCGATTTCCCATCTTTTAATCCCAAAGATCTGTTCCTTATTGAGATACTGCACACCTGTCTAGTTGCTGTGGCTATACAAAGGTTGTACATTAAATATAAAAATACCTATCTAAAATTATTTCTATTTTTTCTGCAATAACTGATTTTTTGGCCACTTTGGGGCAGCGGAATGAAGCTGTAATCATAACACTGACATATTACCACCTTTTAAGTTGATATGGTGAACTTGTTAGCATAATTTCATATTTACACATCCAGCAGATAAGGATGCAACATCCATGCACGCCTTGACTACAGTACAGGGAGTTTTTTTTATCTGTGTACAAATGGTGATAGTGATGTTGCAATCACATCTGCATACTTGCAGTGCAATTTTGTAATTAACAGCAACATCTTTTTGTTGCTGGACATGTTTTACAAAGAAGTGACTTTGAAACTACAAATCCGTGGCCACTGATGTTACATGCATTAAAGTATGTGTTAGTAATCAAGCTAAACAATCAAAATGAAATATATTAAAAGTTGCCAGTAAAATGTGACCTTTTGGGTTTTTATACATGCTTTTTTCAGCTTTAATGCTTAAAATAGTTGTGGTATTTCACTCTCAAACTATTGAAATTCAATGTACAGTATACAGTAAAGCATTCAGTTTCTGTAAGGGCCTCCTGCATGCATAGGATGATTAATTAGTGCAAACAGGACTTTGTCATTTTAGCACCATTCTGACGCCTGATGCATCTACCAGTTGTCTATATCTTTCGTCTTTGTATGCATGTTAAAAGAGGTGTGCATGATATGAGGTAAACATGGATTCTTTGAGAAATGGAGTAGCTAAGTTACACAGAAGAAGAAACCAGAAAACACCAAAGCAGAACTACACTGCAGTTGATAAGGATGGGAACATCCTCTGCACAGTCAAGGTCTGCTTTTGGAGTCTCTCACATGCTCAGTAGTCTTTTAGACAGTCCCAGACATTGTGTGACAAAACTGTGTTTTCAAAACACTATATGGGAAATATTTCTGCACAGTCCATGTGCTCATGACAGTGGACTGAATTAAACCAATCCTGACAGGCCAGTCTTGGCTGATTACTTTCCTGTTAGGTGAAAACAAAACAGAATTTCAGTCTGTATTAAATATTAATTCCCCACCCACTGTTCAGCATGTCCGTAGATTTTCTCCTGACAGACCTCAATGGACTAGAAGTTATCCTGGACCGACAAATAATTAACAGGCATTTGGGGCTGAACAATGTCCCGAACACAATACAACAGTGTCCCAAATCCAGAGATTTACTGGCTTCCAATCAGAGCTCAATGTAGCTACAGCCAGGAGATTTGTACTGCTTTTTGCTCGATAATCTGTGTTTGAGTCGAGACTGTGCATGTGTGTATATGTGCACTTGTCTGCGCACCCTCACACACACACACACCTCCCCCATTCATTCTGAAAAATTGGATCTCATGTAGTTTGCGCTTTGCTGCATAAATGTGTTGAATTAAAATGTGCTGTACTGCTGCTTTACACTATTTTTTCACCATTAGTAGAGACAGATGAACAATTCAGTACTGAATCAACAACAGCAAAGATCTTTTTTTTTGTACGGGTCCACAAGAAAAAAAAAAAAAGTATAAAATGAAAGCTACTAACAACTAATGTCTGGTTACATTTGGGGGATCTATACAATATAAATGTTTGACAATACATTTGCTACTGAATGAACACTGATCAAAGGCATCATGTTTTGCAGCTAAAACTATGTAGCTAATTGTATCATGAACATTTGCGTAAACTAATGCAACTCAGAACTACAAATATACTACTTTTGCATATATTTGTCTTTTTGAGTCAGTACTTTTGTTTGGCTGTATTAGGTTGTATTACATTGTTACGTTACACAATGGTAAGGTGTAACTGACTCATAACAACAAGTTAAATCAACACCTCTTTGTCACAATGTCTACACAAACTGAATATAAGCTCATGAGATGATGATGATGAAGATTCATAAAGGTATTTATTATGGGGCTATTCTATTAAATTGTATTAGACTGTGGGGGATGCTTGTACAAAACTATTATGCTAAGTAGACTGAAAAACTGCAATACAATCGCTCTCCCTTTTAATACATAATGTTGACTTCACTGAACCAAACTGACACATGTCGACGTTCTGTCTGGTTCTTCTTGCAACTTCTCTGTTTCTGAGGGACAATTGGCACAACATTTATAATGCATCAATCATAACAATGATTAACAAGGGCCATTTTGTATCATAAAGTGAATGAGTTTGAAAACACAATCTGGTACCACTTTCTAATAAGTCACACCTCCTGAATAATTGATAGGTTTTAGCTAATGGCTTTATAATGGTTAATAAATCATGTATTAATGCTTTATAGAGCGGTGAAGTACAGTTTTAAGGTTGTGATGCTGTGAAGATATATCTTGTTAGAAAGTGTAACCCATGTATCTACAACTTTAATAAACCCTTGGGTTTAAACTATTTACTTTGAAATTGGAAATGGCTAACTGTATGGCTAAAGCAGTTTTTGTATTACAGTGGAGAACACATTGAGGCACAGCTGACTGATTGTGCAAAGTCAGCTTTTGCAAATTTTGACAAAGACATAATGTGAATGTGAATCAGTTTCATCCAGAAAAAGCAAAAAGAAGATTGTGAGTGCACGTCATTCTGGCTTCAGGTGCATTCTGGGTGTTGAACTGCTGCTGGAGTTTGGGAGAGGTTGGTGAGTGTGGTGTGGCATTTACCAAGCAGCAGGTTGACCAGGACCTCTTGCCCAGCCAGAGTGTTACTCCTTGTGAGACACACAATGGTACCAATGATCCACGTGATGCCGTGCCCTGTGAGCGCCAACAGGGCGACCATGGAGCGGCAGCCTCCCCACGAGGACGACGTGTAGGCGCACACCCCCATGCGCTTGGACAGACAGATGTCAATGGCGAGGAGGGAGTTTATCGCTATTCCCTTGAATGAAGGGTTCAGCTGCATACAGTCTTCCTCTGGCATTTTGCTTGGCTCCCTCCTGTCCTTGCTGCCACTGTCGGTAGGTTCTTCACTCGGCTGGCTTGTTTGGTGCTTGATTTGGCCCGATCGCTTTGCGCTGCCTCGGTTCTCAGAGGGGCCGGGGCCGCTGCCGCTGCCGCCGCCGCGGAGGGGCTGATGGTTCAGTGACATGAACTCAGGTCTTCCCAGGACGCTGTTTCTGTCCCGCGCCCTGGATCTCACATTGTAACTCGAGGGCATGTTTGGATAGGACCAAGTTCTCCTCTGTGGGTGCAGCAACCGATTGTCAATCTCCGGAAGATAATTCAAGTGGTGCGAGTTCACCACGACAGTGAAATGTCCCAGGATAAACCCCCTACACCGGTCCTCCCCCTCCTGTGTCCTTAATAGATATATTTAGACCCACTGGAATGCGCGATGGCCATGCTGTTTATACCACAACCCATGCACGCTGGGAGAGTGTATTGAATGGCATTTGCCTCGGCCAATCCAGTGTAACCTGATCTACAGCATGGAGATAAAATGACAACATGAGCATCGTGTTACGGCACAGCATGGCACAACAACACAGCTAACAGGTGCTTTAGCCTACTGCGTGTGCTGCTGTGAAAAAACAGGCTCAGTGTAGAAATTGTGCAAGAAAATACGCAAGGCACGGTGTTGTCATCTTACCAGGCGAAAGAAGAACGTGAACCACACAGCATCACTCTAAATCCCCCCCGCAGCCTCCATCTGACATCCTGGCAGCGAGGAAAGGGGATTCTAGTAAAAAGCGACGCAGGCAAAACCTGAAACAGTTAACAGTCCGTCGATATCATCAACAAAGGGTGAAGACAAGGCAGCCCAGCCAGTGCAGCATTCGCTTCTGCCGGATTTGACGTAGTTTACGCACGATCCCGATTCAACATCTCCGCGAGCGCGTCGCTGTGGAGCGGAGTTCTCCAAGGTGCTTAAACAGACAGCAGCAGCACGGAGGAGCACCCTGCCATGCTGTTTGTCAGCTTAACAGAGACCCAGGGAGCATTTTCAAAGTGCTACTGAACTAAAAGGAAATAAATAAATGTGTTTTGGTTGTTTTGTGGAGAATAGCCTACAACAAATGATTGATCACTAAAAAGAAAAGCTTTTCACGTGAAATGGCAGCTATTAGAACTAATATAAATATTGGAACACCACAGAACCAAATATGATTGTCAGACCATATTGATTATTGATCACTTATCATCACTGTTTACAGCCCCGAAAGCTCTTTAGCAAATCAAATCAAATAAACTTTATTGACATGGGTGTTGATGTTACGTTGTATTGCCAAAGCTAAATTACATTTGAATATTACATTATAATAAGAGTAAACAAAATAAAATAGATATTATTAGAATAGAATATTATTATTGATTATTAAAAGTTAGTATCTCCAAGTTAAAACATGTAAGAAATATGATCTAGTCAGTAAAAAAATGCAACAGCTACACACTACTAGACTATAATAATTATAATAAATTGTTATTATTATTATTCCTGTAGACTATTTAGGAATCAAGTGGGCACAGGGCACATTTATCTAATATTAAACTGTAGCCAAAATAATGTGCTCTGAGATAATTTACTGATCATTTCCAACAGAAATCGCCGTGCCTACATTTCCCAGCATGCCCGCCGCTCAGAGCGGAAGTGTCGTCTGAAAGATACTTATAAAGCTGCTTCCCAGGCAGCTGAGAGAGACCAATGCGCAGCGGGGTGAACCTGCCGAGGCAGCGATGGGACGAGCACGGAGAAATGACAGCTTGTGCAGGAATTTAGGCTGAACTGCATCCCATCACAGGCAGGACTGCAACTGTCGGCGCGGTCAACTATGTGACAGCTGGCACTTCTCCCTCCTGAGGCGTTATATCTTTTATTTATTTTTAAATCTAAGAATGGATCCGGTGAAATGGGTGCTAAAGTTGAAGTAAAGGCGGTGTCCTTTGGATGTTGCGGCGCTCCGTCTCAAACTCGACTAGATTTCAATGTTTGTGGAAATGCTACCTCTCTCTCGCTCTGTGGGACTGGGGAAATCATTTGCAGCTACAGTGGAGGAATAACGGGAGCGGATGCGAAGGAGATAACGGAATTACCTCTCTGACCGAAGAACTGTGTGAGCCGCCGTTTCGCTCTAAATTTCTCTAGGATTTGACCCTGCTGAAGACACTGGAGACTTTCAAGTCATTTGTTTTATAGGTAGACGTCTTTTTGCATGTTCTTTTTGTCGGCTAAAAATAGACCACAATTCATGCAATTGCACTGCATGAGCACTTAATCCGCACATGTGTAACACACGTTAAGTATAACGCTCTTAAATCGCTAAATTACACTTTTTTATTGTGAGGAATTGAAGCTATTGCGGATTAAATGGACATTAGGCTGCTCCCCATAATGTGAGCGCCACCTCTGAGCTGCCATTTGGCGTTTATAACTGTCCGCGTGCACTGTCCAGCACAACATTTTTGATTATGATTCTTGTCACCAGCTGGACATAGAGCTTTAGCCATTGGATAGACCAGGGATTAGCTGGAAATGACATAAAGAACCACACAGAAGAGAATATGTGGCCAAGATGTAACATTAGTAGTTTTTGTTAATTATTTAGCTCATAATTAACCTGAACCTTTTACGCGCACCTGTTCAGTGGATGCATGTTGCCAAAAAGTCAAGTCTTTTTGTGATAAAGCGCATTCAGGAGGCAATGGCTTGTAACTTGACAGCATGAAAACACCAGTGCACGGATAAGGAAAGTTATTGTACATGCGCTTGTTTGATGAAGTTGCGTTTACGCACCGGAAAGCATGCGCTCTACAAATGTGAAGATTTTCTAGGCCTGTCATCTTCTTCTTTTCTGAAAGTAGTTTTGGATCAAAGATGCATGGCTTTTTTTATGAGACAGTCTGCTATAAATAAACAATTTTTAATCTGGTAAGCTATTTTTTTGGGGGGGGAGAACATGATGTGGATCCAACTGAGGTGATTTTCTTGCTGTTTCCATGCGTCTTTCTTCTTCTCCAGACCTCTGGACGTTGTTGTGGATTGTGTTGCTATTTAATGCAATGGGCTGCATCCAGAGTATCAGGTGTAAGCCCAAGAGTTTCCGAGACAGTATCATCGTCCTGGAGGTGAACAGTTCCATCGACCCCAACCCTACCAGCATCGACGAGTCATCCAGCGTGGTCCTGCGCTACCGGACACCGCACTTCCGAGCTTGTGCCCGGGTCTTGGTGCCACCAGTGGCCAGTAAAGAGACATGGACCATCGGCTGGATTCAAGCTTGTAACCACATGGAGTTCTACAATACGTATGGAAACAAAGGGATGTGAGTATCTTGGGCTCTGGGCTCTTTTATTTTTACTGTGTTGTCAGGCTTTGGCGATCATCATTGTTAGGTGATGAGCATGTGTTGAGCACATTTGGTTGAGACTCATGTACCAGGGATTAATAAGGAGAAGGAGAAGTACAAGGAGAAGTACAATGCTTTATGTTTCAAATATTGAACGCCAACACTGATGAATAAAGCCCTTTGAGCTCTGAGACTGACACAATTCAGATTATATTATGTAAATCAAAGCTGCCTGTTACTTTGAAAATGTTATTACAATTACTCTTAACCTCATCAGAACTGTGATCATGGTTTACAGAACTCAGCAACTATTCTGATTATTTTGTTATATTTGAGGTATGAATTCACAGACATGAGTTTCTTTCTGGATCCACTCAGGCGATCTTCTTTATTTGTATTACAAAACTAAATGGAAAGTTAACATTAGGGCTGCAACTAAAGATTATTTTCAGTATCGACTGATCTGACAATTATTTTTTTTGATCAATCGATTAATTGTTTGGTCTATGAAATGTCAAAAAAAAAAAAAAAAAATGGTGACATCTTCAAATGTCTTGATTTGTCTGACAAAAAGTCCAAAATCCAAAGGTATTCAGTTTACTATCACATATGACAAAGAGCAGCAGCAAATCCTGCCATTTGAGAAGCTGGAACCAGAGAATAAATAGTATTTTCCCTAAAAAATGAATGGCTGAAACAATTAATTGATTTGGAACATGTAAACACTTTTAAATATATTTTGTTTGTACCATCCAACTCTGATGAACACTTTTGGAGAAGTGCTTTCACTCAAAATAGAGAACTACATGGAGAATTTCAAGCTTGACAATTTTAGGCCAAAAAAAAAATCTTACAATGAACCATTCCTGATCTTAGAAGAAGAAATATTTTAACCAGACTGGACTTTAGGAAAACAAACGTACAAAAGTACACTTGTTGCCAAACACTTAAAATGAACAGAGGAGACAGTCGGTGCCAACCATAGACTGTATATATACAGTATATACAGTCTATGGTGCCATCCACCAAAAGAGAACCTTTATTTCAGTCAGTTCATGGGCTGAGTTGTGAGAGTGTTGGTGTTCCTGTTTTTGTATTACAAATAATGCTAAAATTATTCTTCAGTGGAAATATTCTTAAGTAGTGAAACTTGCTGTGGTTGCATCTGGGCTGCCCATTTGAACGCAAGCATCAGTCTGTGCTGTGCCATCAAAATATTACATATTAACATCTGTATTCAGGAAGATGAGTAATAGATTTATTGAAACGTAAAATAAATTGACTTGTTTGTAAGTGCACTTCAAAATTTAAGTCAGTAGCTCAGCTATCTACAGTATGTGGGTTTGTTGCTGCATGCCTGCAGGCTACAAAGTACTTCAAAACCTGACAGATATGAGAGTAGGGCATTGTGATGGAAAATAATTGCTATGACCTTTCAGATCCCTCCACTTGTCAATACACAGTCATTTTGCACCAGCGGTTATAAACAAGACAAGCATGAGCAAATTCAGCTTTTAAGAAAATATGCCCATGACACAGAGCGATTGTTAACAGGTCTCTTTGTCATCCTGTGTCCCTTTCTTTCTCTTTTTCCTCAGTGTGAGTGTGTATGTACAGTATGTGTGTGTGTGTGTGTGTGTGTGGGGGTGGGGGATATTGGTACAAATGTTAGACAAGTAGCCTTCATCCTATATCCTGTAGTGGGCAACCACAAGCTGACATGTGCCCAGAATATGCTTTATCTGTAGACATTGCAGCTGAGGATGTTTGAGTGCTGCACGTCTAAGATTAGAGGCACAGTCCCCTCCCCAACACCCCCACCCCAGTGTGGCCCTGAATGTATGTGTGAGTGAGAGAGAGAGACAGTGAGAAAGTGAGAAAACACCCAGTTACTCTCTAAAAGTCCAGTATGATCAATGCCTTTTGTAAACTGCATTTGTGTGTTTCTGAAGTTTAATCGTCATGCTCTTTTGTCAAGTTCTTTTTTTAGTTAGTGATGTGCTGATGCCATATAAAGAAACACAGACACATTCAAAAATGTCCAACTTTGAAACATAACATAAACGAAAAGCAGAATAGCTCCCCATTTTGAAACCCAAAACATAAAATTGGAGACAGTTACTAATTCCCAGTGTACAGTGCTTGACTGGGTTCACAGTAGAGGAATGAACAGATGATCAATATTATGCCTTTTTTCTCTAATTTTGCTTGCACAAAAGTGGCTCATATTAGGTTAAAAGTCACTTGGCAGCATTTGTCCGTGATTAAAGAGGCAAAACGAGACAACTAATGTAGTTCTAAAGGCGGGAAATTAATTATCTGTGCCCAAATTGCAGCCAATAAACACAAAATTAAGGGATAACATTCTCAAAAATCACGTCAGCATATGGTAAATACAAACAAACCACATCTACAAAGAAGAACAGTGATCACAAGCTGGATCTAACCAACATGTATGTAACAGATAAATACAGTATATATATAGCACTATATATAGGGGTGTTGGAATGCACCTTTGCAGGAGTGTTTGCAAAGGCAGTGTGTGCAGTGTTTACATGATTTTTCTACCCCTGTACCTCATGTACTCAAACAAAAAAGTACTTTATATATTATCACATTCCAGCATTCAAGTCATTAAACTTCATGAGCACAGCAAGGCCACCTCTTCTTGATGTTCATATTTTAAGTCGCTGTTAGGATGCAAGAGATGAGGTCTGCTCTCACAGCTGAGATTCTCATACTAAGTAGTTCCTTTGATGGCAATAAAGCTTCAGCGTGCTGTAATGGGACAGAACAGCTGAGGATGGTAATGAGGATGATTTCTCTGTTGGCTTTGGATGATGTGCTCTGGATTCTGGACACATTCATCGACTCTCCTCCCGGCTGGTTGTCCCTGTCTCTTAGAATGGCTTTACTGAGGTACAGTTTTGTAGGTTTGGGCAGTGTGTGTGTATTTGAAGTGTATATGAAGAGGCACGCACACGTACAGCATGCTGATACACATAACGATGTGTGGCCTCTTGTGTTGCCCTAAAATCTTAAAGGTGCTAAAACAGGAAGTGAAACTAAAGTGAAACTAAAAAAGAAACTAATATTTATTTATCTGTTGTAAAAGTTTGATACAATTTGTTAACAGCATTCACGGCTATAATGTTTCTTAAAATGAAAGTTAACCCTAGTCATGAATATTAATATTGCACACAAAGAGCAGTGTGGTAGTCTACACACACACACACACACACACACACACACACACACACACACACACACAGGTGGTGAGGCTTAAGCATGCTGTAATTGGTTAATTAATTGCATTGGCACCCTATTTCTTCACTTCACCATCTGTGAAAGAAAGCATCTCCTGGAAGCTTTTATTGTGCCAACAGAATTTTGATTCTCCAGACCATTTGTCCGTGACATGCAAATAAATGAATGTGACAGCAAAGCTGCAGAAACAGGAAATGAGCGGTGTTTCCGCGTTGTCAGTAGATACACGAAATTCTCAATGAAGCTGTTTGCAAACGTCTAAGAATCCTAGTGTAGTCATCAGACCTAAAGCTTTGAACCCTTTCACATATCACCAATCTAGTCTGATCAATTTCAGCCTGTGAAATCGACTTCCATTTAGAGTTTTGTCAAAAACAAATGTCTTTGCTTCTTCTGCAAAGTTGATGCAATCTTCACAATATATTGCAAGAGAGCAGATATGTTTTGGATGCGTTTAGTGCAGCTTGTTCAAGAGGGTTCCCATACTCTGTAACATGTGGCGGTGACTTGTTGAATTTGGCTTAATTTGATACTGGTTCAGTCAAACCTTGTGTAGAGCACAGGGCTGATTTTAAACTAGATGTTATTTAACACTAGTAACTATATAAAAGTGGATATTGCTGCAGTACTTTTTCATACAATTGAACTGTCAGTGTTTAATTTGGTAGCTAACTGTTACTTTTAGCTCTCTATTTTAACCATTTATCCACTGGCTATCTATTTCAACTGAGTATCCATTACTTTTAGCTGTTGCAATACTTATCGATTTCAGCTGTTTATTGATTAATTTTAGCTATTTCAACCATGTGTTACTTTAAGCTAACTACTTCCACTGTTTTAGCTCTATTTTAACAATGTATCCAGTACTTTTAGCTATTTCAACCACTTATATTACATTATTACTTATTTATACAATCATCTGTTTGAACTGTTTATATTCCTTTTAATGTTAGCTATCTATTTCAATCCATTACTTTTAGACTTATCTGCTCACTTGTTAACTAGCTCTCCCGCACTCTCAATTGCACCCTGTGGCGTTCAGGTGCTACAGCTCACTCAATATGTGGATATATTTTTATTAGTCAAATCATCATTTACATTTTTTTACTTAGTTGAGCTACTCCACAGTCTTTCCAAGTATACCCATTGGCAACTGCAGAAGTACCCCCCTGGGCTACAAGTACCCCAGGTCGGGAATCACTGTGCTTGAGTGCATGCAACATGTACAATAACTGACATGCTCAGGAGTCACAATGCAAGACAGTAGTATTTTTTTTTTTTGAGTGAGTTGCTTTTAACATCCCTGCCGTTCTGTCACAAACACTCACACCACTTATTGCAGACCATTTGGCTGTGACAAAGCAGGCAGTGAAGACACAAACAGGAAGTGAGCCATATCTCTGCAACGCTTTCCCCACTCATGATCAAAGTTCCTCAGCGGGTAGACGACTTCACATTGTACCTGTGTGCAGTCTACTCTGCTTTTGCCTGCACCCCAAGCCATTGCCGCTTGCTGCTACAGTATGTTCTTGCTTTTGAAATACATTATAAAATACTATACACAGCAATTCATGTGCAGGACCAGGTCTCTGTTTGCCTTTAAAACAAACCAGCATTTAGGTAGTTTAGTGTATTGCTTTCCATGGAAGTACCATGTTACATGTTATGATAAAGTTCAGCTGCACATGTGCTTGCAAGGCCATATTGTCTGTATGGTTAAAAAGCTGGAGATTTATATCAAGCCTTGTGCTCATAAATAATAAATAAGAGAAGTTTCCCACTGGGAGTCAGACACAGATATTGACTGTTGAAATATTTTGAGTACTGGAGTTGTCTGAGTTCATGAAAATGGAGAATTGCTGCAAATTGTTTTGGAGGCATCAGTTGAGAGGATTACGTGATGTTTCAGAACAGAAATGTACATATGCACACACAAGCGCGCACACACACACACACACACACACACACATAGGGCCAGCTATTATCATGCCCGACATGCTAATCTCACCCCCTGGGTGAATACATAAATCACAATGTGAGTCCAGGCCAAGCAGGCAGTAAGTCATGTGGCTGGTGATCACACTGTTATCTCCTCTGTCCCGCTGATCCTCGGCTTCAGGGAATGAAAGGTAATTCTTTTTCCTGCTGCGGGCAGAAAATCAATAAATGGACAGACCAGAGGTACCAGGTCACCTAAGTTGTGTGTGTGTCAAAATATTTATTGCTGTATTGTATTTTTCCTCAGCAGGATGAAAATTGGCGGAAAGATCCAACTGTGAGGCTTTGAGTCAACTCCTTGTTTCTGTCATGTGTTGTTAGATATACACTGCTATCGAGGGACCATTGAGATGCAAATTCTCAGCTGTTTAAACAGAAAGGATTAGGCTGGAGAGCTTTTACAAGAGGAATGTTTTGATTTGGTTTAGTGCGCCAGAGATTTTGAATTTAAAGGATAATTCTGGTTTATTACAACCTGGGTCTTATTTTTGTAGTATTTGGCAATGATTTCTATCAGTAATAGAAATGATGACATCACTAAAAAGAAGTCAGATGGGTCAAGAAACATAACTTATTTGGAAGAGAATACAAAGGCAAATGGTAAAATTATGACCCAAACTGCCAGTTGTGACTCTCCATCTCAGTTTACAGACAACTTCCTGGTTCAGCTTTGGCTTACTGTACTTGTGCATGCAGGGTTTTTTCTGTTAAATTAGCGTTTTACATAAAAACTGACATGCTTGTTGTTCGCTCGTGTTTCTTGCCCCGTCAGACTTGGCTATAGCGATGATGATGAATACAATGTTATCATAACCGATAGAAATCATGACCTGTGTCTATGAGCTCCATATCTGGGTAAATCCTCATCTGTGACTCCTTTCAACTTCCAGGTCGAGTTGGGAGCTCCCAGACCTGCGGGATGGCAAGATCCAGGCCATCAGCGACTCGGATGGGGTGAACTACCCGTGGTACGGCAACACAACGGAGACCTGCACCATCGTAGGCCCCACCAAGAAGGACAGCAAGTTCACTGTTAGTATGAATGACAATTTCTACCCCAGCGTGACCTGGGGTGTGCCCGTCAGCGACAGCAACGTGCCTCAGCTTAGCAGCATCCACCGCGACCAGAGCTTTACAACCTGGCTGGTGGCCATCAACCAGGCCACCTCAGAGACACTCGTTCTGCAGACAATCCGCTGGAGGATGCGGCTTCACATCCATGTAGACCCAGAGAAGCCTCTGGGTCACAGGGCTGTCCTGAACGAGCCCGTGGCCCAGGAACAGCCTCAGATCCTGGGCAAGAATGAGCCCATCCCCACAAACGCCATGGTCAAGCCCAATGCCAATGACGCCCAGGTGCTGATGTGGCGGCCAAAGAATGGTGACCCTGTGGTGGTCATCCCACCCAAATACTGACCTGTTTCACTGACCAGACTGGCCTTGGATACCTTAACAGTATCATCTCTTATTTCTTCTCTTTCTTTTGTTCCTGCTCATCACCAGCTCTCACTGCTTTAACCCTTTCCCTCTCTTTTGTCTCTATATTCTTCTCTGTTATGTTTCAAAAACACTGACAGAGAGAAACACAGGCAGAGACAAATGAAACCAGCTCTGAGAAAAAGACCAGCTGTTGCATTGAGGTTTTAAAACTGGAGCGAAGAAACTGCAACCATTCTACCTTCAAACTGGGTCGGGTCGCACTGTGCTAAATGAAATCATTGCAAAAATGAAAAACTAGAGAATTTCTTTGTTTTTTATTTTAATTTTATATTTTGGCTGTTTGGGCCAAGTGATATAGGGTTTGTGAGTGTGGGTGGATTTAAGTATTTACATGACCATGTCTACACATGCTACATACATGGATATGCACAAAAATTGTGTATGAATACCAGTTGTGTTTTTATTTATGGGCTGGGAGAGAGTGCATTTAACATTGTTGTTGTGTGCTTCACATGATGAATTGCATTGGGTGATTTTAGTACTTTTTTAAAAACATGCAAGACATTCAATCCATGCTGCCTTAAGTTTACATCGCTTCCCACTGCAAACTTTTTTGCCTTAAACAAAGTTCAATGCAGTATTTTGCTCATTTGTCCCGTCTCTTCCAGACTGTTAGTGCTAGCATGTGTGGGTTTAGGAAAGGAAGGATACCACAGAAGAAGACCCGGGTCTGAAATCTAGGTTTATATGTTCGGTTGCAGTCACCTGACAAATGTATTGTCTCACGAGTACAACCAGCATTATGCGTAGACACTGTTATACAACCAAGCTAACGAGTTGTGTTTCAAGTGCATTATGCAACAGAAGAGATGCTCTGTACTGATGGACACGCAGAGAACATCAGCAAAGTCAACCCTTGTCAATAGCACTCGACACAATAACGTGCAATAACAACTTGAGCAAAAAGTACAAAAAAGCACTCGTCAGTTAACCTCATTTCATTCACTTTATTCTGTTTATAGGCAGTCGTAGCATTCAACAACCGAAAACAACTTTTCCTTTCTCAGTATCACTCCATCTCAGGGCCCCTTTTTCACTTCCTTCCCTTCTCTTTTTTCATCCATCCTGTCTGGCCTACTCTTTCTTTCCACTGTGAGTGACTAAGTGTTTGCATTGCTCACATTGAACAATCAATACTTTGATTAATAAGCAGTCGCAGACAGGGTAAATAACTCTTAACAACTGGAGAATAAAACCAGCAGGATATCTGCTGTGCTGTTCGTCTGACAATCTGATACATATTTATTGTTGCCTTCCTTTAAATCAATAACATCCCTTTTCTTTCTATTATATTTAAATCATAAGATGTCTTTCTCCCATGTTAACAGTGTTTTTGTCCCTCATCTTCACTCATCTGTAATCTTCATCTGCACCAGTGTTCTTCCTCCCACTCCTCCTCCCTCGGCTTCCCCTCCTCTTTCTCTCGTTTTTTTTTTTTATCTGTTGTCGAGGCTGAAAAGCAGAGCAGGAGGCATGCAAGTTTGATCCTGACTGCTCGGTTGGCATATAGATGACCCACTTCTCTGCTTTGCCAGTTGTAGCTCTCACTGCAGAAATGTGGGGCTTGTCTCCCTTTATTTTCACCGCCAGCAAATGTAAGACACAAGCACACGCATAAACAAGAAGCTCTGGTCAGCTAAATACCAACATTAAATGAGATGATGCATCAGAGTTTTTCTCTCCTTATCATGGGAAGCTAAAATATGGGTAAAAAGTTATTTATCTACATATCTTTTTTTTTTAAATCAGTTAATGAGCTCAGTAAGAGTTTGTTCTGTTACTGGCCAGTTTTTCACTTTCAGATGTTACAGACATCTTACAAGTTCACTGTGCCCACCAAGTTCCTGTGTTTTGGCTCCAACCAAAGAAATAATTTGCATGCAAGTCTGATCTGCTCATGTATTTCACAAAGATCAGTCAGCTGCTGCTGTTTCAGTGCATTAGCATTTCCTTACTATCGACCGTATAAAGCCTTCATCCATCAAACTTGGTTCAGGCCACATTTTTTTGTGTTTTTTAGGATATTGTGTACATTCTGCCATCACAAAAGTAAAATATGTTGTGGTTTAACTCAGTAGTGCTTTGATTTGGCTGATATTTCTACCAAGACTGTAAAGGAATAGTTTGACATTTTGGGAAATACGCTTATTCTTGCCGGGAATTAGATGAAGAGATCAATACCACTCTCATGTCTGTATACTAAATATGATGCTACAGCCAGCAGTTAGCTTAGCAAGACTGGAAGAAGGGGGAAAAAAAGGAAACAAAATACGTCTACCAGCACCTCTAAAGCAAGCTAATTAACATATTATATCTCAATTGTTTAAGCCATACAAAAATTACAGTGTAACAATGATAAGTTGTGGCTTTACAAAGGGTGTTTCCCGTTTTTTTTGTGCTAAGCTAACTGTCTCCTGGCTGTGGCTTCATATTTAGCATAAATGAGAGTGATATCAATCTTCTCATCTAACTCTGCAAGAAAGCAAGCATTTCCCAAAATGTCAAAATATTTCTTTAACCGGGAGTGAAATGGTTTCCAGTGTAAACCCAGTGGTATCCACTCTATGGAGAATTAACCAGCTAAAGGCTCTGCAGAGCACCATGTAGATTTGTGTAGTAAAAGTCAAATATCTAGCTGAACCAGAGCTCAAACATCAGTTCATGACGTCCATTTGATGCCATCAGCTAAACTGATTTGTTCACATCTACATTCTAAGCTCACACATGGCAACATCAGACACTCCTGCTCGGCCTCTGCTCCAGGCTGGGTCGCAGGGAGCGGGCGGTGAAGGGAGAAGGAGAAGAGTTCAATTAAAAAGGCTATTGGGGGACTGCTGTCATAATTAGATCTGCAGTGACACACTTACATGCCCTAGATGGACTGAACTGTGCCGAGTCGTGCTACGCAACGCAACGGCTATCTAGAGTCATGAGTGAGGTTCAAGTGAGGTCAAATAGCAAAGGTGAGGGTCAAAGTGTTTGTGTGAGGGGAGCTGTCAAAGTCCTCAAATGTACATGTAGACAGCCGAGTGGCGGTGGGGGAATGGCGACAACAAATTTAATCCATTTAGACATTAAAGCCAGCTTAAAATAACGTTGACATTTGCCAAGCACAACTTGGATGTCAACCACAAGTTATTTCAATTTGCTGTTTGTTTTGAAGGCAGCAGAGAAAGCCGCAGCTCATATTATAAACTCAGTGACCTTTCACCTAACGTAGTATGGGGCCATTTTTGTTTCATGGACTGCCTCGTAATGTCTTGCAATGACCTATGGACACTGTGGATAGTATTCAAGCTGGACTGCACGTAATGTAATTAAACCTTGACATGCAGAGCAGACCGCACTCACAATGTATGTGTGTGTGTGCATATTCATGTGAGCGTATCCCATCCCATTTGAGGGATTTAGGCAGGATGAGGAGTTTCACTGATGTGCTTCTGCTGTTGTCGAGTCATGATGTCTCTCACACACAGTGCAGGGAAGGTAATGTCCTTGTCATAAAATAGGGGCAGAGCTTGCCCTCACACACACACACACACACACACACACACACACACACACACACACACGCGCAAACACCCTGAGGGGAAAGGAGCAGGCCTGGCGTGGTATCTGATTGTCACAGCAGTGTCACATTGGCAATGTGAACTCATTTATCAGCCCTGCACGTGGACCGCCTGCACACATGCACATGCTACAAAGCCATATGCGCAAACACACCTGTTTACTGATAAACAGGAAGTGATATATGTATCTTTTGTGTTGTTAAACTAGAGTGAGTAATATGAGGTATTGAGGTCACTATCAACAGCATTTCATGTTATATTGTAGGAAAAGGGCACTAACTGTCTTCTCTGTGTGTGTCTGAATCTGTTAAAGATGTGCTAATGATGTGTATTTTATGTTCACACAACAGAAGAACCTCCTAGATGCTTTATGTGCTTCCTTAACTAAGCCACAGAAAAACAAAATCACACATTGTTTGTTTGCTGTACGGAGGGCAAAAAGTGCCAAAATTGGACAAAGCCAAAACTATGCAGTAAGACACTGTTAGTGACTCGAGAACTCAAACACCTCTTGGCACTTAATAAAAGGCCTGTTTTCAGTTGTTTATGATCGCTAAATGCATTTAACATATTTGTATTTCCAGAGAAACATCACAAATGCAAAATGTAGCCATGCGGAAGATTCTTTGTCGTGGTGTTTTCTGCTTGTAGGGCTGTGCCAAGTGAATGAAAGCCTCCTCCCCTAAACCCACACCATCAGAGGTCTTCTGAGGGCTGCTACTTTTGCTTCAGATCTTTATGTAGTTATTTAACCCCCATGAGACATCAGTGAATCATCATCCCTTTATTTAAACCAATAAGTTCACACTCAGGACCACCTGCCTTCATTTCCTGGCTTTTACTTTTGGTTTTATCCCATGAAAAAGAAAAGTTAGTATCAGTTCATCTTGCTGTTCTCCTTACTTCAAAAATGAACATAGACCCATGGTTTAAACACAACCCTAAATGTAGCACATAAGATAATATGAGCAACTATGTATGTTTCTCATTTTGTTTGGTTTGTTTTCTGGAAATACAGCACTGAAATCGTTAAAGCAGTTTGTGTTTTCTTTTGTTCAGCTTTGACTTTTCACCAATACTTGAAAATGGGTCAGTTCTGGCAAATATTTAAAACTGTGAAAATGCACAACACTGGGGAAACAACCCCTGAAAAAAAAGAATATATATATATAAATATATATAAAGGTCTTTTTCATGAATGAATAAAATGTACAAATATTATCTGTTGTCTTTCAGTTTCTTTTTAGCTTAAACGTAGAGATGTACCTTTCCCGCAGTGATATTCAAATACAATATGTGCATCATTAAATATATGTTTTTTTCTTATAGTGAGGTGCCTTACAAAGACATGTTTCCTAAAATGAAGCTGCACACGTTTGGCAGAAAGTTCAATTGTCATTTTAAATCTCAGAGGTAAATATATGTTTTCAGATCATTTTTAAGGCCTTTAAGGCCATTATGAGAACTATTCTATGTCTATTTCACTTCAGAAATGTAATGTTTCTATCAATAGCTCCCTTTGCTGGTCTGATAGATACGCTGTGCATTGCTTTCCTTTATTATACTGCATGAATCTACTAGTTTTATCCATACATGTGTCACTTCAGGGTGGTTTTCTTTCCAAACATGTTGGGCTTTGTGTTCATTCATTCTGCACAAGAACCAGATACCCTCTGATCCAGGATAAAGATACGCAGTCTTAAGTGCTGAATTAATAAATCTTGAAAGCCTGCACGCATACTGTACGAACAAACCCCGAGGCTACACATACATGGCTGAGCACATGATGTTCTGTATGCCTCGATCAGTCAAGAGATTTCTATAGCATTGGAAAGGATGTTACTGCTCTCTCTCTCTATATATATATATGTCTCTTTGTTGATGACAGTGAATAAAAGACGATGCAGTAAAGAAAGGACATATAGTAGAGTGAAAGAATGGGATAAAATCAAGAGGATAAAAATAAGAAAGACAAATAATACAGTGAAGATCCTTTAGACTCCCACGGTCTGGGACTGTGTTGATTTGACATACATATAGTCAGGTGACAAATTAACTAAAGGGAAAACCTTAATCAGTGAGAGAAGAAACTTAACAAATGCAGATGTTTTGAGTATTTCCTTCACAGTCACCACCAGATCTCAGGAGATTTTGGACCAACTAGACAGCACTCTCTACCACCATCATCAAAACAACAAATGAGGGAATTTTCAGAGTGTCAGAGACTTTGAGAATCTGTGTCAAGGAGCATTAAAGCTGTTCTGGAGGCTTGTGGGGACCACACCTCTTACTCAGACACTTTTTCCTTTAATTTTCAACTATCTGTATATTGCGAACAATTACAGAGAAAGGAAATTCTCATTCTACACACAAACCTCAACACTGTGACAATTTTATAATTTATTGGTACAACTGACTTCAGAAAACTTTGGTGGTTTCTGTTTTGTTGTAAAGGTTGAGAGAGGTGTGTCTGCTTTTTGGGTTGAAAGATATATCAGTCATGTATTTACACAATATTGCCTTTATAACCAGTGTCTCTTGAAGAGTGGAGAATAAGGAGGCAATATTCTATACTTTTCTTATTGTCAATAAATCCCATGGAAAGACCAAAACTAACAATGTGTTTGTCTCGCAATACTTTCTGACTTCCCTACCCTGTCCGTGGTGTCTAAATCTTTTAAAACGGCTCACCAGTGTTTAATTTTATTCTTTAAAAAGGCTCAGTAATTTCCTAAAACAGCTGGGCACTGTAGTTTTTAGCAAACATTACTCAAACAGGAGTAAACAGTGCATTTGTTGGGGACTATTTTCAGCTGAGGATTAATACACATTTGGTGTTCTAGTGAGTATTTAAAGTATGCGGGATTGACTTAAAATAAACTACAGTGCCCATGTTCATCGTAATGAAGGAACGTGTCACCCAGTGCAAAAGCGTGGCTCATTGATGTGTTTTTAATAGGTTTTGGAGAGCAAGGTCTATGGCACAGAGGAAAAATCTATATTTGGCTTTGACAAAACAGGCAATACTTTTTAATAGGATCAATTCATTGTTGGTTTTGGTCTTTTTGTGGGATTTGATGACAACAAGAAAAACACAGAATATCTCTGGCCTCATCCTCTCACTGTTGAAATTAATAGTTTGTATACAACCCCCCATTTTTCACATTTCTATTTATACTCTTCAAAGAGGATATAAAGGATATCAAAAAGGATAACTGACTTCAATTGTGAGCATCAGAGCTACATTATATAAGATTAGGCACAATGGAGCAATGATAACTCTCAGTGGCTTCGGAAACTCTTTGGATCCCACCAACACACAATCATTGGCTCAAATGAATCAAAATGTATGAATCTGAATCAAGTATGCTGAACAGCAATAATAGCACTGCACCGCACCTCCATTAAAACTCTTTAAGGAGTTCTCAAAGGATTGCAGAGTGCTTTATTGGGTTCCTCCGTTTTCAGTTCATCACTTGGTATATGATATTATCACATTAAACACGCAGGTAAGGGCTTAAAATTAATCTCTAGTCTACAGCATAAGCAGGGAGCTATTTTCCCTTTCAGTACAGGCTGAGATATGGAGGACATTGACTCACAAATGTTAACACAAGTTTGGGATTTCGCCACTGGTGGCTTTAATGAGAACTGTGGAAACTCTGGATAACAGTGAAGTAGAGAAGACAGAGAGGCTGATAAGGTAAAAGTAATACTATACTTGAATTTAATGGCTGTTTTACTTAAAATTGTTGTTCCTATGGCATGTCCACCAACTAAAATGCTCCATGTGATTTCGAGTGATTATATACATTTTACGTTTGTGTGTGGACAACCAGCAGTAGCTTCTGTATGTCTAGTTGGACTCAGTTCCAGACCTGCAGCCGCAACTGTCTATGCTATCCTGGTCACATTCCTGAGTTGTACATTCACAGCTATATTTACTTGGCTCAGAGTCTGTGAGTATGTTGCAGTGTCTCCCTGCGTGCATCCACCTGTCCCTATTTGTAATACCAAATAATCACTGTACCACTGTATCTTTGGCACGAGACGTTACTATTAATACTCCCATGGTGCCAGTGTTAGAGTTGCAATAGCTCTCCATCATTCTTTGTGAACTCTGGGACAATACTAGGGCTTATTAGCCGCTGATCCATAGAAATCTACTGGCTCTGCTATTTTGGTTAGAAAAGACTTACATCTTTACCAGCATTGACCTCTATATAACTTTGTTGTTTGTAGTCATGGCTAGCCATGCCCTCTGTATTTTATCTGGAAATTTTGGGGTTTTGGCAACCTGTGAGGAGTTTACATTGTACAATTTAAAAATGTACACATGGTGGTCATTGTATAAGCTGTAACTATTTTTAGACTTTGAATATTTCTACCTGACAGTCTGAAGAAGTCTTTGACACAGTATTTAGACAATAATTCAACACTTAAAAGAAAAAAAATATACAATATGTAAATAATTTTAAAATATAGATACCATCTTTTCAATGTCTGGTCTAAATTGTCTGAGGATGGCGGGGAATGCAATGGGGGTACTTGGACTCATGACGTAAGTATAAAATCCTGGCTTTTGTAAACCCTGGCCTAAGGTTGAAGATACACCTCCCATTTAAAGTTGTAAGTGTAGAATTCAAAAACACATTTCTAAGGATGTATTAATATTGGCAATTTATTTTTTATCTATCAATGATGAACGACTTATTTATTATTACATTACATTTTTCTTTTTCAGTACTTCCGAGCAGTATGTAACAATAATTCCTAATGATATAATGAATTAAATTAAGATAACCTGGACCCAGATAAGTGGCATAAAATGGGTGGATTAATTAAACAATTAAGTTTTTGCTAAATTAACACTTGCCCATTATGGGATGATGAGCTTCCTAGCTACTGTAGTTAGCAGTAGTGAGAGTGTTTGCTACAGGTCTGATGGTGCTGACTAAAACTCTTCTTTAACAGGATTTAACAGCCTCCTGCAAACACAATCACCTGTTGCAACCATGCCATTTTTATTTAATAGGTGTACAACATCTCCCGACAGCCCGCAACCAAACACAAAAACATTGTTTAACTAAGATTACTGGCTATGGCATGCAAGAGAAAATATTTGAGACATTTGTAAATTAAATTTAAGACTTTTGAATACATTCTAAGCCTTTTTTTTCTTCAGGAATATTATGTAACTTTTATACAAATGTAATGCTGCAGCAAAGCAGATCAATCATTGTTATGCTAAAGCAAGGCACTCACATTGCAACCCCTGCAGTTATGTAAGAGATTGGTGTTTAAACAACATGTACATCTGGACTGTCAGACTAATCCTTGAAGGAGGACAATAAGTGCTTACTGTACAGTATAATGTAATTCCCATTTAAATTAATGATAGCCATTAAACACTGAGCATCCCACAAGCTTGGACAGGGGTACTTATAGGCAAACATTAATTGCCGTCAGTGTAATTACAGCGGTTGGATCCCCCACCTCCCACACTCTGCCAAGGCCTTGTAATAAACTCAGACATCACAAGCAGCTCCTGAGGGAAAGCATCTAGATCCTTTACATAAGCTGAAGTTAAACTGAACACCTCATCTGACCTGTGCCTGGCTTGTCCATAATTAATTTCTGTGAATATTAATACCTTTAATCACATGAATAAAACATAAGACTTTCTTTCCCCTTTCATTTCATAGTTACTTTAATTTCTCTCCCTCCACAGCTGTACAACTTAAAAGGAGCTTACAAAAGGTCGGGGAAATCCAGAGGGATGAGGGCAGGTCTAAAATAGTTGGAAAAAAAGCAGATGGAGCGACAACTTATGAATAATTTTAAGTAACCCCATTAGAGACTCACTTTACTAAGGCCACATTGATAATTCTTTACACCACCAGTGTCAGCATGCTATTGCAGCACTGTCCCAGGTGTCGATGTGCTGCCAGGTGGTGGTGACAACCCCCCCTCCCTTTTTAAATCTCTCATGTGGTTTTCTGAGTGTTCAGAATCGTCAAAAACATCAAAACATTTCATTATGACTGATAGCAGTGAGGACACAGTGTGAAACACTCTTCAACGCCAGTGTGCTTAAACTAAATTTATGGTGGTGGCCTGTCACGTCTCGTCATTCCACGCCGCTGTGCCATGTGTAGCACCTACATATATTCCTAGATAAAAGAATTTTTGGCACCACTTTCTAGCACCCTTTATAAAGGTTTTATAAGTTGTTTAAGAAATAATTTAGTAATGCTTTGCAGATCAGTTACACATCATTAATGAACAGATTATGGGTTGCCAGTTGTTAAAAATAAATCCTATTGCCTGTGTTTAGCTTTATTATTTTGTAATAATGCAATTCTAAGTTATCATGAATAAATTCTCATGTTTTTTTTTCATTTTCTAATACTCATCACTTCTGTGGATGTAAATGTTAATAAGTCATTAATAAAGTTTTTAAACATCAAGTCTCCAGTTTTAAGTGTTAATAAGTTGTTAATAAATTGACTTTTACCACTTACCTTCTGGGACCAAACAGCCCAACCATTTAAAGGAATTTGTCACAAGCTGGCAACCCAAAATGTGTCCTTGGTACATCATTTATTAACAATTAATAAAGCCAATAGTTATGACTTACAACACCTTAATAAGGGTGCCTTGTTAGAAAATGGCCAGCAGAACACAACATTTTAATGTTCAGCCAATAAAACCTGCATTGGAAAACTTAACACAAAAAAAATGACTTACTTGCATTTTATTTCTGTTATTTATATATAATCTAAATACAGGCATAAACAATATTTACACTTAGCCAGCAGCAAACAAATTAATTTGTCAATCCTAAGTCAGACCGCTCAAATATACTACATAATAGAAACAATACATTACCCCTAGTTGGAGTTTTAGTAAGGGCATTTTGTTTTGTTTTTTTTGCTATCTGGCAAAAGCTAAGAATTTACAGAGTGAATCATTTTCTACCATTTGCTAATTGAGCTAAAGTAAAGAAACAATAAGGGATTGGATCAGTACCTACATTGGCCGGCAGACTGGCATTATCCGCAATCAAACATGTTTGGATGTAATTAATGTAAAAGCTTAGTGAGCACATGGCCTGTGATTCCTGTGCTTATCCTCTTTGACCAATCAGAAATAAAGCCTTTGGTGACTGGTAGTTTGGCCGCATGCCTGTTGAAATAAACATACAATAAAAGATAAAAGCATGCAGATGTTGACAATGAACTCTCTAAATCTGTGTGTGCCTGTGTTACACATACAGTAACACTCGAGTTGACATGTGGTTAGAACAGACCAGAGAGCTGTATGACAATCATGACACAGATCTAAAAAGGTAAAAGCTCATACTGTTTGTGCTGAATCATTTGCGAAGTCTCATCAGCATACGTTTAGATTTTATGATGATCAAAAAACAAGAGAAAAAAAGGAATCATTTTAGGGGCGGATATGGATTTAGTTTATTTATGTACCCCAAATTTGGGCAGTACCACACATCTGCTGACACCAGCAGTATTTAATATGCATTCAAATGCAAGATGCTTGCTTAGTGAAAAGGGGAAAGTCCTAGATTCAGCAAATACGAAAATTAACTACTTTAAGTGTTGACTGAGATTCAAGAGCTCAAACTGAAATATTCTCAAAGGGATATTGATGAAATAATGCGCTAACCAAGTCTTCTGCTGCAAAGCAGATTCCATAAATTATATGAAGACCACTGCGAACAAATTATACTTCAAGAGGTTGGATAAGCTAAACAACATTGTTACTTAACAAAGTTGATGTAACCTGGGTGATGACTGACGCCAAAGCTGGATGCCAGCACTATAGAAACAGGGAATGCTCACCTGAGTGGGAAATTTAGAGGGGATGCTGGGAAGCCAGCTGCAGCTCAGCTCTTATACACTTAAAAAGAAAAACAGCTTTTGTGGCCAAAGCAAGGGGCTGACCTCAAGTGCACTTTAGTGTAAATGAATGATGACTTCTCACATCAGTGGCGCAAGCAGCTTGTTAAAGCAGGCGATGAAGGCCTCTTGTGAGGATGACAGCAAAGAGCAGCAGGCTGAATGCTGTCAGAAACATACTAGTGTAGGTGTGTTGATATATGCTAAATTATGTACCTATTAGGATATGGCTTCATGTGTCTGCCTCTATATATATCTTGTATCCCATATTTTCAGCTATCATGGATGGATCAATGGTAGCATTAGCAGATACTTGAGATACCGTCATAGCAAGCCATGCACTTCCACATGGCACCCCTTAATCTTCTCCTGGTCATGTTTATTGTCTCATTTTAGATGTTCCCTAATGTTTATATTTGAATAATGGAAAAGGAGTATAAGGAATTGAGTTTAACAATATTAAATATTTTTTTTAAAGATTAGATGTTGCTTTTGTAGGTGTGTTAAGTTTTCATTAAAGGCCTTTTGGGATTGCTTTCTTCACAAACCTCTGTAAGTCCGTGCGGCTCTGGTGATGCTAAAAGCCTTCCCCCTGACATCTGTGATAATGCCTGACATCCATGATCAAGTCTATTAGATAAGACTTTAAGCCCATTCTCGGTAATCCATTCACATGCAAAGTAAGTGTTCAAATTGCTGTTGCATGCTCCTGTTTATGTTGCATCACATGTAAATGGAGAGGGAGTGTCGACTTCTTCTGCAGAGGCAGGGCTCTTTTTCTAGACACTTTGTGCATTCTTGGAAGACTAAATGGAGTTTGACTGAAATTAAAACTTTTGGTATAAAGCTCCTTTGAAGTATTCGGATAAGTAATGACACTGAACTGCATAATCCCTGTGAGGGAAAGAGAGTGAAAGAGGATAAAGTGAGGCAGGTGGGTAATTAAAGGTTGAGGTTGGGATGGACTTGATGTTATTTATCATGCATTATGTTCACGTCAATGACGCTACAGTGCTCAAAGCTGTGCTTAGCATTTAAGCATGAATACCAGCATACAAAGTGATCATGTCCTTACATTCTGCAACTTAATAGAACCAGTACCCGCAGGACTGTGTGACAGCAGTTAAAGAAAGGACAAACACGTAGCTGGAGGTGATGAGTGGCACACAATAAAAAAAGTGATAACTACAATACCATTTAAAATTAATATTAATATTAAATATGACAATGCAAGAAAACGGCCACTTTTACTGGCTACTTATATGTGTACTATAGCATGCCAAAGCCAAACTTGGTAATAGATACATCCAATTACCTTTATTATGTGTGGAGAAGTCCAGTATTTGCATGCAAATTTATGGAATTATATGAAAAACTCAAATTGTCCAGAAAAGGATGTTAAACAAGACCAAGACACTACAGTCATGCTAGCGGCTCTGCGAAACGGTACTTGGGCACAGCAGTGCTTTGAGCTAAATGCTAATGTCAGCATGCTACCTTGAATTTAACCAATACAGATAGATTTCCTTTCATGTAATGTTATGAATACAAGTGGTCCGAGTCTGACCTCACTTATTAATCTTCCTGATTATTTCCCTTATTGTAAAAATGTAAAGAAATCTTGCAAAATCTTTCAAACTTTCCACAACACTGTAGCCACTGGCTACCCATAGGTGCGGTTCTCCAAATAGGGGGAGGCCTTAGAAGAAGCGATCCGCAGTGCACCACCAAGTCAGCACAGTGTGCAGAGAGAAGAGAAACAGGGGGCGAGGTCTCCGTCGTCTGTTAGTGGATTATTGGATTTGGATTATCTGTGCAGACAAAATTACCCATTAGGGAAAATTGTAGCATGCTCTTTCAGAGGAGCTGGTGCTCACAAATGCTCTGGATAACACTCACCTCACACAATAGTGTGACCTGAACAGCCTGGCTGGTACACCATGTACAGTACAGGACACTTGAGGGACCAGAATCAGTAGCATTCACCATAGGAGCAGCACACTGTTCACAGAACTGCCTGAAGACCCAAAAGATGCACACGCTGGGGAGTGCAGTGGCACATGTAGAGATGATAAATATGTCAGCAAAGCAAGGGAGGATGTGCTCAAGAGCTGCTAATCATCACTCATTTGGGGGTGGAGGGGGCAAAGAATAAGGGTGGGGGTTGGGGGAGGGGTGGTTTAGCTATTTTTATCTGGATTCCATGAAGGCAGCTGACAACCTCCCGAGTGTTTGAGACTTTCCTGCACTTTCCATCACCAGGAACAGTGACACAAGAAATCAGAAAGTACTGTCACTCACTATTGAGTATTTCTGTTATATTTGTGGTACAATAATAAAAAAAAAAAACCCACTCTGCCTTTAATGCTTTTATAGAGGCCAGTTGTGGAGTGGGTGCTGAAAATCTCATAAGCTTATCCACTTTAGCTGAAAGCATTACAGACTTTGGGCTCTGTAACTGCCCGTGTGCCTCTGTAATCTGCCAATGTGTCCATCTTTACCTGAGACATCAAATAGATCTGGTGCTGATCACACATCATTGTGATCATATATGTATATATATATATAACACCATTATATATATATATATATACTCTTTCTTATATATATATATGTGTGTATATATATATGTGTATATATATATATATATATATAATGCTGCTTATGTCTCTTCAGATAAAAATACAAAACAAATTAGAAAATACTTTGGTTTCTCGCTTGGTTGAACAATCCAAAAAACCAAGAAAAGGCTAATTTATAATTGATTTATGGCCAATTATTTTTCACATGTGGACACCAGTGGCTCCAGTCTACTGTTTTTGTATCTATTAAAGACTATTGGGGAATGTGGATTTGACCATTTCAGCAGGTGGGTGGTGCAGGTCACATTTTATGACCCTGACATTCCCGTGCCACTTCAGAGCGACCAGGACCTCTGCCATGCGTTTGGTGAGAAAGGCGAGATAAGGGTGGACAGAGTGACAGTGATATTCTCCACAGCCATAAGCCGGGAATGTAATTCTGTCGATGGTGGCCAAATGCCACAACATCAACAACAATGAGGCTCTGATAGGAGCTTATAGATCCCAATCTGCATTCTCCCACAGCACAACTTAGCTCTGAGTCAATGAATTCCTGACTGAAGATGGAGGAATGAGCTGCTTATCAAGACCGATTTAGCGTTAATTAGAGCAGCATCTAAACATGGCCTAGGGCTTGTTGCCATGCTATTCTTCCTGCCACCTTGAATTAAACTGTGTCTAGTTTTATACGGCTAATATTCAGATTTTATTTTCCTCTGTATTAAGAAAATACTAAGCATACTGATGCCCTGTTTTCAACTGTGATAATGTGAAGTGCTGTTACAATGTATGCCAATATGATTTAGTATAAGTTTTGCTATGCATTTAATTCAATAAAATAGTATAAAATCAAAGTAGCATCTTCACACTTTGCAAAATAATTTGTCAGTTATCTAAGGAGCATGCCGAAGGCTTTAGATAAGAACTTGGCTGATTAGCTACTACTGCTAAAATTTGTTTCCAAGAATGTAAAGAAGCACTACATCAACGAACACGATCAGACAGTAATGTTTGCTTTTGATCTCAGTTTCATAATCACTAGAAAGAATAAACATAATCAAAGAGCCACTAACATGACTACATTAATGAATACAATTTTGAGAAGACAAATAATTTGTTTGAGAAATTTCATTTATTTCCACTTCTTCATGTAAAAATAGACATCAAGCGAGGGTTTACTGCAAAAATCATTTGAAAAAGGAAAATATAACTTTCATCTCAAACCACAATTCTTTTTATTACAGTTCAAAATGTTGGGTTTGTTTAATTTTTGGTACATTCTACATTTTTGCCACTTGTTCATGACTGTACTGACAGACACGACCGTATTGAATTTTGAGTCATATAGCCACGCTGAGAACACAATTTCACATAATTCAACGAAAGAGTAAAGCCTCAAAGTTTTCGTGCATTTCCATGTTTAAAAGCGCAAAACAAAGACTTTAAAATGCTGGACACAAAATGTACTACATTTTCTGAAGAAGGTCATGAACCTGTTTACAAAAAGATTAATTTTCAGTTTTCTATGATTTTCAGAAACATTGTAGAGAATCTGTTTTTCTAGGTACCTCACACTAACCCGTCTCCTGCATGTATGAATGTCAATATTTGCCTCTTGAAGTGTTACTAAGATCAGGTAATACAGGATAAACTTCCCAAATTTAATATATAAGTAGAGAATGAAAAGCACTCTGTAAGCTGCTTGAAAACCTGTAATTATACAAACGTTTTCTACAAAGAAAATGCAAGTAAATCTATTTTCTAATTCACTTTATTTACCCCTTTGACCCAAATGCAACACAATCTTTCCCCTTTCCCTCCACCCATTGTGTGGCACAAAGAGCTTGATTGCAGAAAGCACTGTAGCAGTGACGTCTAGCTCATGGAGGTTTAATAAAACTAGCTTCTCCAACTGGCAAATGTTTGAGGACTTGATCTGGAAGAAGAAATGACAGACAAAGCAGAAAGGGAGAGATTATTGAAAAAGAGTTTCAGTGCTCGAAACGGCACTAGTAGTAGTATTAGAATTACCACAAGACCCGTACAATGGTGCTGTTATTATCATACTGCATATTGGATTTGAATAGTTCTGTCAACATTAGCATGATGGAGCTTCAATAATAAAAGTGTTGGAACAACCAGACAGATAATCTGAGTCATACTGAGGAGCTTTGTGTTTTTTTTTTAAAGAGGACGATAAGAGGAAATTGAGAATTTTACGGCGTTTAAGAGGATAAACAAACAAACTGTAGAGCTGAACAGACGGCTCAAAAACAAACACACACAAATGAGAATAATATATTTAGGCTTTTCCCTCATGTCTTGTGTAATTTATCAAATATCACTGGAAATGAAATAGCAATACAATTTCGAATGAATTCGATTTTTCAACCAGTGAACATGTGGGAGTTTCACATAAAGAAATCAGTTGGGTTTACGATGGGCTTTCTGTTAATCTGTTACCTAATTTTGTTGTTTTGGTTTTTTTTTGGTCGGGGTTCCCTCAGTTAGGTCGTGGTGAGCCGTTAAAATTGTAGCACAAAAGGATACCGATTGCTGCCATGTTTGATTTTGCGTTTCTGACAAAAATGACAGAGGCTTGTTTTGCATATTTGCAAAATTGATATTGCATATCAGGTTAGCAAAGAAACAACAATAAGCATAAAGCTGAATATGCCGTAGGAGGAAGATAAAACAACAAAAAAAAGCAAAACTAAAAAAGAATGAGAGAGAGAAGGATTATTAACAGCATGTGATTGTGTTCAATAGGCTAAGCCTCGTCTCCACACACTCCTGCACACTTCAGAGTGCATTCCACTGGAACACACCCCGGGGAACACTGGCTGCCATGTGACACACAGCAGCAAATGGAGGGAGAAGCAGCATACGAGAGGGAGAGGTAGAAGGTGGGATGAGAGACAGAAAAGGAGAGACAGTAGGATGGGAATGAAAATCTAATCACAAAGGGGCAATTAGTAAGGAATTGCTACTACCACCATCCATTTCAGGAACAGCGACTTTCCACAGGGGGTTAGAGGGGGTTATATTTAGTATGTGCAGCATTGTTTACTATTTATTGTTTTATTCATGGGATCACCTATTTAAACATGATTTAATGTATTATTCATTTATTTTTGTGGTTTTTTTTTTATTCAAGGCTGAAAGTGCCAAACTGAAGAAAAACAAATCCCTATATTTCATTACAGTGAAATAGCAATAAAGCCAAATCTGACTCTAAACGAATAAAGAGAGGAGAAGAGACAAAGAAAAGGAAAGAATTGAGGGTAGATGAGGTGCTATTAAATCTGAATGGTTCTATAGGGAGCCGTGTTCTGGAAGAAAGATGTGAGCTTCAGCAGAGTTCAAGCACCACAGGCACAACCCCACTGCTGCCAGGGAGAAATGTGGGTCTGTCTACTCAAAACAAATAAATTAAAAATAAATGTTTGGCCAAACTTACTGGTTTGCAGACCCAAAGGTGTTTCCAGAAAATCCTACAAAAAAGGAAAAAAAGTGGTAGCAATAAAACATTAGGACTGTCAGTGTGACAAAAGATGAAAACCCACAATCCTAATGCAGTTCTAATTTCACAGCACGAATAATCAAAACAAATATGTGTGTCTGTGTGTGTACATAACATGACCTGACACAGGCAAAGCTTTACCACTCAGGGCTATCAAAGACTGAGGCAGAGACGGTTTAGAAAGATGAATGGATGAAAGGGGCAATTGGACGGTGTGATGAACAGTATGTATATGACTAACAACAAAGCCATTAAAGGCTGCAGGGAAGCCAAAGCGACTGAAGAAGGAGACAAAACAGTAAAAGACAACAACAATCACACAGAAATAAGTGAGAGTAAGACAGCAAGAGAACTCTGATCTGCTAACAAATTTCAGAGAGACACCTAATGGTGGGACATCGGAAAGCTAAGTTAACTTCAGTAACAATCGTGGATATGGATGATAAAAGTGATGTGTTTGTTCTAACTGACAACTTAAAGAGGTGAAGGGACGTCTTTTGTAAACCTTCATCTGGTGCAAAATCTACACTGACGGTATAATTACTGCACTGGAACAAGTAAATGTTTGGTTGAAAGAATTTTATTTCATTACTATTCTAATAATAAACAATGTGCGTCTACGATCTTCCTAAGATCACCAGCCAAAAGTGCACAGACAATATAAACCAATACATAGCGGGAGGGAAATTACAATTATGATTTGCACTGCTTGTATAACTTTATAGGATGATGCCATTGACCGGGCTGCTTGCAATATTTAACTAAGTGTTGGTAAGCAAGAGGACATTTGAAGATGATGAGGAAAGGAAAAAAAAAAGAAAAAAAAAAAAAGGTAACTAAAGTAGTAATCTCACCTCCCGTCTGTGGCTGCTGTCCAAAGCCTGAGAAGCTGCTGGGCTGACTTCCAAACCCAGAGCCCTGCTGGGCCATGGCCCCGAATGACGGAGGGTTCTGGTTGGCTAGAGCGCCAAAGGACGGGGCGCTGGGAGGTGAGGCAAACCTGAAAACGGAAGCAGATGCAGACGATGTGATATGGTATACAGTAACAAAAAAGTACTACTACAACCACTGAATTAAAATAAATATCTGATACTGAGACAAAATGGGTGAAAATACTAAGCCATAGAGCTGGATGCCATTTAACAGCCCTGCTTTACACCAGCAATTTATTTGTACAAAGAGAGAAAAAAAGGGAGATAAGAAAGAGAAATGACTATAGTGTATGTATTTCTTGTTTAGCTCCTTCCAAGTAAACATGCTAGCAAGTCAGGAGGTGTCAGATGGTGTGTGTGTTTGTATGAGGATTGAGAGATAGGGGTTTAAGCGGTAATCCCTTCTACAGGACCCACACCCATTGACTCCTGAAAACGGAAGCAGATGCAGACGATGTGATATGGTATACAGTAACAAAAAAGTACTACTACAACCACTGAATTAAAATAAATATCTGATACTGAGACAAAATGGGTGAAAATACTAAGCCATAGAGCTGGATGCCATTTAACAGCCCTGCTTTACACCAGCAATTTATTTGTACAAAGAGAGAAAAAAAGGGAGATAAGAAAGAGAAATGACTATAGTGTATGTATTTCTTGTTTAGCTCCTTCCAAGTAAACATGCTAGCAAGTCAGGAGGTGTCAGATGGTGTGTGTGTTTGTATGAGGATTGAGAGATAGGGGTTTAAGCGGTAATCCCTTCTACAGGACCCACACCCATTGACTCCTGAAAACGGAAGCAGATGCAGACGATGTGATATGGTATACAGTAACAAAAAAGTACTACTACAACCACTGAATTAAAATAAATATCTGATACTGAGACAAAATGGGTGAAAATACTAAGCCATAGAGCTGGATGCCATTTAACAGCCCTGCTTTACACCAGCAATTTATTTGTACAAAGAGAGAAAAAAAGGGAGATAAGAAAGAGAAATGACTATAGTGTATGTATTTCTTGTTTAGCTCCTTCCAAGTAAACATGCTAGCAAGTCAGGAGGTGTCAGATGGTGTGTGTGTTTGTATGAGGATTGAGAGATAGGGGTTTAAGCGGTAATCCCTTCTACAGGACCCACACCCATTGACTCCAAACAGAGAGAAAAGGGAGAATAAGCAAATCAGAGGGGGGTAGAGAGAGAGCAGGGCAGTTTAATCTGCAGGCAGCAGTGAGATTAACTGAGGGGAATAATCTAGTCCTGCACAGGGCTCCATAGTTTTGGGCTCATAGCCATGCTCACTGTAACAAAACACATGCACATCATGGACACGCAAGGTTGATAGCGCTGGAGAAATCAGAGTGGGAATGATAAAATAATTTCTTTCCCTGTTGCTTAAAATTAAATTTCAACTGGAATAAGCCTGACTTGCTGGGGGCTGTAAAGAATTTCCCATTCAGTAAGTGAACCTCGAGTTAAGATGTTTGCCAAATGTAAAACTCTAATTTTAAGGACACGCCTGCCACCTCAAGTCTTACCTGTTTGAGTTAGAAGAAATCATCTTTGTGTGTATATTATACAGTGGATTCAACAGTGTGAAAGCAGGCCTCCCTTAGTAAATGGACAGGATTTCAATAGGGCTTGCTCTATTTGGTGTAGTTTACCACGGCATCACTATAATGTTAGTGCATTTGTGTTTAACAACGTGGTGAATGCTTCCCTTCAGTTGCTTTATGCGTTATGCTTGTGTGATGTCGCACTGAGCGCACAGATGTTATGATTCCCAAAAAACTGCTCCACGCTGCAGGCAAAATCCTGCCCCCCCTCTGTATCTGCACAAAAAGCCTGGTTACATTGACATGCTCAAATGTTTAGTGAACAATGTAACAACCAAAAATAAATAGTTGGTTTAATGTGTTATACTACTTAGTTACTAAAACGTAAAAACATTTGATTATTTTGCCTTGAATGCTGGAGGACAAAAAAAATTAAAAAAATAAAATAAATAAATATGGTATATTAGGGCTGTCAACCTTTTATTTGAAATTCGGGTTCTACACTGTAGGTGGGCTCGGGGTGGCGTGGGGGGGGCAATAGGCTATATGGGTTGCGTTGAAATGAATTCGAAGTGTTAGTTTGAATTTGAAAATTGACAGCCCTATTGTATGTATTGCCAAGTGAGCCCAGATGTATTCATACAATCACCAAATCTGTGTCTTTATTGGAGTCAACACTGGCTAGCTTGCTGCCATTGTTAGCCTAACGATTCAACTTTTGGCTATTGCCACCCCAGTTTTGTACTACAGTCTATGTAAGTAAGAATCTTAACAACTGAGAAAATTAGATTTTAATTTAGAAAAAACTGGAGAAAAAAGAGCAGCTGACCCTACAACCTGCTCAAAAATCTGCATTAATTACTCAATGAATATTGTCTCACGCATATCTATGTACATACTCTAATATACTTTTTTTTTTAAAAACAGCACATATAAGGTTTCTTACCCAAATCCTCCCATGTTGGCAGCTGCTGTTCCCTCGCCGAACACTTTACCAGCTGAGGGACCCATGGTGTTGTTGAAGGAAGGGGTTGAGCCGAATGATGCGCCACCGCCAAATGCTGGGGAACTACCAAAGGAAGGGGGACTCCCAAACACTGGAGCAGTGCCAAAACCACCTGCAGGGGGGGAAATAGAGACGTGCTTAAAAAAGATTTGAAAGCAGCGGAACATTTACAGACAGGGAGTTACAAGGTGCTCAGCGCTGTTTCTACAAAGAAAAGATAAAACAGGTCAGTCAGGATGCTGCTTCTGTGGCTTTTGAAGCATGGTGTGACCATGGCTTATTTACATAGGATCTGGATCTTCATCTTCTGCTCTTGTCTGTCTCTCTCTCCCCCTCTGTGTGTTAGTTTGCTTTCTCCTATCTGTGTGACTGGTGTGCTTGAGTTTTGCCTCGTGTGACTCTGTGTAGTCTGTCCTTTTTCCAAGTCTCTACAGAGGAGAGGAGGTCATGTGGCTAAGGTCCCATCTGTTTGGCGATACCTGGAGGTTGCTCAACGTCCTCCATATGTGTTTACAATCTATCTATAATTTTGTCATCCTGATTGTCAATATTGTCATTTTACATTGGTCTTTTTATGTACACACAACATCTATTGCACATCTGTCCGTCCTGGGAGAGGGATCCCTCCTCTGATGCTCTTCCTGAGATTTCTGACATTTATTCCCCCATTAAAGGGTTTCCTTATCCGAATCGAGGGTCTAAGGATAGAGGGTCTCATATGCTGTACAGATTGTAAAGCCCCTTGAGGCAAATTTGTGATGATGACACATACATTCCACATGTGGTCTGAACCAGGGAAGACACTACCTAAAGGGTAATAACTGTACACAAGTAAATAGATATTAACAATGAGTATGTTATTCATATTTCCGTTAAAAGTAGATTTTTTCCCCTATTGTAGCTCACAAGAAAATGTCTGAGCATGGTGAATACAGTTACTGTATTGTGTACTGTACATTAATGTTTTGGAACAACACACTGTGACAGCTTAATGACAGGATGAGGACCTCACTCCAACTCAAAGCCTCAGGAGGTAGGAGTGGCAGGGGGAGAAAGGGTGTGCTGAAATTACAGCCTGGCTACCAGCATGCCCCAGTAAATAATTGATTGAGCTAATGTAACAAGATTACATTCCCTGTACGTAGGCCAGTGATAGGGCATTAATGTGCTGAGTGGTACCAATATCCCAGTGGAGCTAAGGGATAACTTGGGTGGCTGCTACTACTATGACCACTAATTAGCTAGAATTGCAATAAATAAATAAATAAAAGAAGCTCAATTTACATCTTGAAAAGCAAGTAATCTATTTGGGAAGGAATAAAGTTAATTCTTCATACTTAAACTTGCTCTATACCTAATTTCATGTGAGACCATAACCCAAAGGAACTACATGACTTGACACTTGTGGATGTTGTTTACCTGACAAACAGTAACTGGTGTTCACAAAGAATAGCATAACAAATCAACAAGGACAAAGCATCAAGTATCAGATAATGCTCATGTGTAGCAGGCCTCACATGCTCTTAACTACTACAAAATCCAGATGCAGGTAAATTGTAGCAGAAAATTGGTACGTTTTCTAACCATGCATGACACATGCATGATTAGCTCAAGATAGGTGCACAGAAATGGTGGTAGGATTGATGCAGCAGACTTTCAACATACAGATCTTTCACCTCTAAGTAAAGAGTCCTAATAGGGCCAGAATGTATCATTTCAAAAACTCTGTCAAGCCATATGCGCTGTTATGTTACTTAGACAAAACATTAGAGTAGCTGCTTTCAATAATTTACACTCTTTCCAGAGAGGATCAGTGGCTGAAGTGACTGATATTAAAACCTGCAGTCACGACTCTTACTGTGCCACAAATAAAACCATCAATAACCAGCTGTAATGACATTACCATTTTAACTGTTATGTATAGTACACATACAGTACGCTATTGTTACTGACTGTCTAAGATATCTAAGATTGAAATAATGTAGCTTAAATAGATAATTTAAAGCTTTTTGTGCATCAAATATGCATCCAATACTGAAATATCATCCCATCTTTGACTCACTACACTGTGACTTAGCAGTGTTGAGAGGTAACATTTGCATCAGCAGTATTCTGGCAGGTAACAACGAAGCATGACTACCTCACTTTCTGCTCTGCTGGGGTGAGGAGATAAGGACACTTGCTGTAGCTCAGGTGATAAAGGAGAAAGCAATGTCAAGAGTCGGCTGCCGTGTAAAATGCGACTATGTATAGGTGCACAGGGTTTCTATCACAGCCATCCCACTATCGCTGAACCTCACACATCAATGAACCAGAGCCCCTAAGCCAGACCCCGAAAAATGTGAAAGAACAGAGAATATCAATCATCATTAAGACAAGCTCTATCTCTATAAATTCTGTACTTACCTAATAACATCACTATTTACATTTGCTAGGCCATTTGCTCGATTCTAATTAAGAAAATGAATCCCTACCGTAAGGAAGTATAAACAGCACAGGGAAACATGTCTGGTCTGAAAATGTCAGCAGTATAAATTATCTGATAAAACATTAACTGCAAAGTAAAAGCAAGCAGCACTTTCATAGAGTGGATGAGAGTATCTTAAGGATGAGACAGTAATGACTGAAGAACCACAGTACTATTAGAATAAAAAGCAATATGGGGAAACCTGTACCTGGTTTTGTCGGAGTAGAGAAGGAGCCAAATCCCTGGGCTGCGACACTCCCTGCACCAGTGCTGAAAGTTCCACTAGGTTTCTGCTCACCAAAGGAGGACTGTCCAAAACCAAAGGTTTTGGCACCACTATTCCCAAACAGACTGTTGGAACCTAGAGGACAAATAGGCAGACAAATGTATCTTTTCAAGGACACTAAAATGGGGGTTTGTTTCCAGTACTTTTGCTTAACAGTTTCCATTTGGCTTCCAGTATGAACAAAGATTAGAATAAAAATAAAAATATATCAACAATCTTTCTTTTTTCTGCAGATCGCATTAGCCTACCTGTCTGAGCAGGCTGCCCAAACCCTCCGGTGGTGGCAGCTGTGCCAAATGGGTTCTTGTTGGCAGCGTCTTCACTCGGTTTACCTCCCAGGCCACTGAAGAACCCTCCAGCAGCAGTTGAGCCTGCTGTATTGGCTGAACTTGAACCAAACAGACTCCCACCAGATGATGACTGCTGCTGGGAGAGAAATGTTAGTTATACAATGTGTCCAGAATAATGGGAAACATTTTTAACATTTTAAGACAATACTATTCATAGGTTGCTCTATCATTCAAACTTTTTAAAAAAATCAGTGGATGATACCTGTCCAAATACACTCCCACTGCCAGGTTGTTGGCCAAACACAGGCGTAGCGGAAGAGCAGCCAAAACCTGTAATAAGAAGGAGAGGAAAAATACGGTCAAGACTGAGACATTCTCTGTTAACTCTGCACTCCTAGATGTCAAGTAGCCGGTGATGCCACATACATTTCCTCGTCACCACTATATAGCTTCCTTTTCTTCCCCCAGTGTCATAAAACAGAATGAGCTGACTCTGGAAACTCGGACCCCCCAGGAGCGACAAGCTGCGTCTAACTGCTGAGCTGATGCATTAACATCAGCTGTCCACAGAGACATAGACATTCCCACACTGCGTTGGGAATTTAGAGAATCTTTGGGAATGGGACAACTCCCTGCATGCCTCCTTACTTAGACTGCCACACCACCCCAAATCTCATAGCCTCCTTCAAGATGATTGGCCTTTCAACCAAAACAATTGTTACATTTGACTTCAATCACCACAATATGTGCAGGCCGGTCAGCTGAATGAGCTGATATTTTCACACAGCCTCCTTTACTACCCACTACCTTTATAGAAATAAAGATATAATTCAGGGGGTTGTCAGACATTTTTACTGTCAGAGACGACTTAACTGCTTAAAGGTGTGTAATTCCGATTAATAAATATAAAACCACTTTGAGTGACAAAAACGTCTCTGGCTGACTGGTTGGAAATTGAGAAACTTATATACCCCATTACTTTGAAAGCCTGAAGGTGTAATTTCTCTAATATAGGATTACAATACAGGATTCCAGTATAAATTTGTTGAACTGAAGATGCTGTGTTGAGTCAGTCAGGTTCAGTGTAGAACCTGACTGACTCAACACAGCATGAGTGACATTGAAACTATAATTTGAAAAATGAAAAATAAGGTGTGCCAAATTTAGTAGCTACAACAGCTCTTTCAATGTATCGGATACATATTTAATCAACATTTAAGTAAATATAAGTATCAAATCGGACTCTGTATTGGCAGATGTTAATGTTTGATGTTAAATGACTCGGACTGGGATGGGGGCCAAAAAAAAAACTTTATCAGGACATCCCTAATCTTTACAGAACACTTGCTTCTATAGTTGTACTACTATTGTATCCCACAGACATGTTTCATTAATCAGTGAAAATAAATAAAACCTTTAGCCACAAACTCTTACCGTATTTTACCAATGACTGAGTAAGAAATCAAGTACAAGACTCACACTCACCTGAGGGCTGTCCAAAGCTGAATCCTGTAGATGAGGATGTGGTGGTGTTACTCCCAAACACAGACCCTTGCCCAAATCCAGAGCTCTGGCCAAATGCTGGTGCTGTGCTTTGTCCAAACAGCCCTGAGCCAGTGCTGCTGGCTGTGTTGGCACTGCTCGTGCCAAAGGAGAAGGAACTGGCATTGCTAGCAGTAGAAGCACCAAAAATACTTCCTCCAGTAGTCGCACTGTTAGAACTTGCTCCAAATGCTGATTGGCCAAAAGAAAAGCCACTGGCTGTTCCAGTGTTGCTGGCAGGCTGACCAAAGCCACTCCCCTGGCCAAATACCGATTTACCAAAACCAGTTCCAGTTGATGTACCAAACCCAGTTGAGCCAAATTCTGTGGATACTTGGGCTGAAGGGGCTGAAGGGCCTGAGGGTGCCAAGGAAACTGGAGGTGCACCAGGTTGCCCAAACACAGTGCTAGCAGCAGTAGCTGTTGTTGGACTGTTAACAACAGTAGCGGTGGGAGTGGTGGCTGCAGGGGAAACTGTGCTGATAACTGGTGCAATTTCAAGGGAACTGCTGTCTGTTAGTGCAGGGGCAGGCTGAGTAAAAATGGAACCTGGTTTGTCAGAACTGGGCACCTGGAACGCTGCTGGAACTACCTGTGAGACAGGCACTACAGCAGGGGTGGCAGCAGCTAAAGTAGGCACAGGAGCAGTGGTAATGGTGCTGTCTGGGGTGGCTTCTATTGTGGGAGCTACACTGGCTGGTGTTGGAGGGGTTGCTTCAGCTGGTGCGGTGATGGAGGAGGGAGGGTCTGGTGTAGGTGCATTTATGGCCAAAGGAGGTGCGGGTGTTGGTGCTGTAACTGTGGCTGTTGTGGTTTCTGTGGTGGCTGCATCCACTGCAGGCTCAGGTACTACTAGGGGACTGGCGCTCTCTATGGCTGGTTCAGTAGCAGGTTCTTTTTCAGGGGGCGGTGTTGGCTCTGAAGGTTGTGGGGGAGCTTTTGGTTCCTCTGAGGAGTCTGAAGAAGCAGCAAGGAGACTGCCGAAAGTAGGTACAGCTGAGGCCGTTGAGCTAGACTGGGGAACAGAGAAGGCCGGCTTGGGGTTCGATTCAGGAGGCTTGAACAAACTGCCTGATGCAACCCCCTTGGACAAGTCTGCTCCTGTAGAATCTTCTGCAGACTTTTGGAGACCTGCACCAAAGCTAAACTGTGGTGCTGCTCCCTTGCCTATACCAAGTCCAGTTTCCCCAAAGGCAAATGAGGCAGCAGCGGGTTTAGTGGATAAATCATTAGCTTCTTCTCCTTGGCCCACACGCAGTCCAGAGAAACTGCCCAGAGTCTCTCCTCCAATTGTCTTAGGGGGCTGTGGCTCTATCCTGAGGGCAGTTGTGGTGGAGGTGGGTTTGTCTCCTGACGTGTTTGAAGGTAAGGTGGGGGACCCAGTGCCAAGAGCAGGGGAGGTGGACTTTGGGGTGAGGGGGAATGGCTCCTCTCCTGTCTGCCCAAACATCATCTTGCCATTTCCACCAAAGGAGAATTTATTCACATCCTTCACTGGAGAGACATCAGGGGAAAAAAACAGAAAATGATGAGGGTGCGTATGTTTGACATCATCCTACAACTATCTGATACCAAGCTGCTGTACTGTTTTTACCTTGTGAAATTCCAGCTCCCTGTGCAACTGAAGCAAAGCTGAAGCCTGTGGACCTGTAAAAGAAAATTGATTTCACAATGAAACAACAGTGAGAGAATCTTTAACTTCTGTAATGTGACAAATTTTAGAGTGAAACAGAATATTGTGGGCAGGGTATCACATTTTGAGAGGGAATTGATCAAATTGCTGGAGAATCACAACTGTTCACCTCCACCCACACCTCCCTCACCTATGTGGTTAGATTAAGAGTCGGGGGCAGAGGGAGAAATTAATAAATTAGACTCTCTTTTGGAAAAGTACACGACCCATGATACTGCTTCAATAGCTACTACGACCCACAAGCTAACGGTCAAACGCAGTTTTATATGATGGAAGGAGTTAGTTGGTTGCCCCAAATCACATTTGATTGGATAAATAAATTAATGTATACACCCCCAAGAGCAGCATGATTCATCAAAACAATTTCAACCTTTTACAGGAAGAGAAAAGAGAGGGATTTTGATATATAAATAGTCATACATTTTATTTTCTTTACGATAAATAAAATAATGATAATATACAAAAAGGTGTTCTTTATATTTCAGAATTCTTCTTTCATTTTCATAAGTAGCCTCACCCTGATGTGAAAGAGAAACCTTTGCTGGTGCTTTGCTCTGCTGAGCTAGCAGGAGCCACGGAAACATCTGTTTTAGACGGCGGACCTGAAGGACACAGAAGTTTATGAAGTCAGTCAAAATCTATCATATAAGGCATCACCTTGCAAAATAAAGTGTCAGGATTTTGCCTATGGTCAAGAATCATAAGCAATGTTCTAGTATGCAGTTTTGTTTATGTGTAACCAAATCTGGACAATAGGTAAGAGGAAACTTATGAATGCAAGTATATATCTAACCAGTGCTTACCAAACACGAAGCCTCCCTGTGGGGTGGTTGTACTTTCAGTGGACATCTTCTGGATACCTTGGGTAGGATTCTGCACAGACAGTTTTACAGGCTATTATAGCTTAATTATACAAAACCTTAATATAAAAAACCCATCATATATCTATTATGTGTGAGATTTACAAAAACACTGCTACAGATTACAGTGCAGGTGTAGATCAGTATGTTTGGGTCATTCCCATAAAATTGAACTTGAGCCTGAACAGTGACGTAACGCTGTGCGAGGAGTTCCCCCGTCACCCAACTGCAACTTGTAACATCAACATGGGAGTGAGCCGGGACATTTCTCACCCATGCAGTTTATGGTCTGTCCTCACATGCAAAACTGTCAGCAACCTGTGAATTTTCGCAAGTTGAATGCTGTTTAAAGTTGCGAGGAGAAGGATACTAACACTGAATTTGCTTGATTTTGAGTATTTAAGTAATAGCATGAAAATATATTGAAGACATTTATTTGTGGTAGTTCTACTTGAAAATCTCAACCACTACAGAAAGTCAATATTTTCATATTTCTTTAAACCAATTCATCTGTTTATCAGAGAGGCAGATGAGGTATTTTTTAAGCATATGTGTTGGGTGGCAAAAAATAATATCCTCACACTTTCTCAGGTATTTTGACAATGCTGACATTATTTTCAGGTTTTATCAAGGTTTCATCAATTCTGTAAAAATGTTTGACTTGTGAGCCATTCAAGACGTGTCTTACGAACAATTCAAAGGATAATGTATCACTTAAATGATAGATATATAGCGATATAGCTGTGTGGGTGAACTAATATATGAAAAGATGAATGACAACTTGGTGAGTGATGGATAGATATAGTACTCACTCGTTTGGCCTGGTTGGAAGAAACTGTTGCAAAGATCTGAGCAGCTGGATCTGGTACTGATGAGCTGGGAAAGAGAGCAGAAGAGGGAGAGGTGTTTTTTTTTAAATTCTGCTCACACCAACAAATATAACAATCACCTTTCATTTAGTGGGATGAGCTGTTCATGAGGTGTCCACAACCTAAAACCTGGTCTCCGCTACAAAATATTTCCTTTGTGTAGGGCTGGACAAAAATGTACTGTTTATCATCTCTCTATGTCAGGGGTCACTAACTGGCGGACCGCGGTCCGGGTCCGGACCCAGACGCCATCCTATACGGACCCGGACCTATTACCAATCAATTATAAGGGGATTTTTAATTTGACGGGACGCTTCTATTTTAACCGGCACAGCTTTTCTAGTGTTTACGGCATTGGTTGAGCAGATCAGGAAACGCACAGACCAATTGCATTCGAGTTAAGCCATCCCACGTGACGCTACTCGGCCAAAGTCTCTGCATTCCAGGCGCTAAAATCTGCCGCTCTGCATACACAAACAGCCGAGAGGCGATGGAGAGACGAAAGGAAGATAGAAAGAGACAGAAAAATAAAGAAAGCGATACAGAGAGAGAAGACGAAGAGACGAGTGAGCCGGAGAAAGGGATAGACAAACAACCACAAATGGCACTGTGTAAGAAAAGAAAAGTGGATAGCGAAAATAGAGCTTTCAACCCAGAGTGGACAGACTCGTTCATGTTCATTCATCCCCCCTCTGGGAGCACAAAACCACTGTCTGATATGCTCAGAGACCGTGGCGCTCATTAAAAGTGGCAATGTGAAACGCCACTATGAGACAAAACACAAAGATTTTGACCAAGCATACCCACTGAGGTCTGAACTGAGGATGCAGAAAATAAGCAGTTAAAGAAAAGGGGAAAAGCTGCTGCTAAACTTGATTTTTCTCAAGTTATGAATTTTATTTTAAGTTATTCAAAAGCTATTTTATTTATTTTCTCTTATTTCTAAATGCAGCCCTTCTTTTACTTAATAAGACAAGAACATTATACCTATCTACAGTATTATGTTTAATTAAATGTTAAGTGACAATAAATATTGTCAAAATGTTTTTGAATAATACTGAATTTATTTGATTTGATAGTTATTGATTACATGCAGACATTGATACATCTACTAGGCTACATCACCATATATCACACTAACTCAAGTTAGACATTATGATGTTCCGGACCTTTGCTTTAATAAATTTTCCCTGACTGGACCTTCTTGAATTTTAGTTGAATAACCCTGCTCTATGTAGTCATATTGTGGCACAATTTTCATACTGGTTGCTTGGTTCACAGTTCACATTTAAATTAGTGATTACTAATGAAATAAATGATGACTTTAGATTTTAGTTCTGGTAAAATAAAATATACATATTGGTTCTCTATATCGAGCTGGGAATCATTTGAAGAAATGTTGGAACAATTACTGTTTGACAGCGACAAAGTATGTAATGCGTAATCGGGGAAAAGTCCACTTTTATAATCATCTTACTCCCACAATGCCTTGCTTTGCTTGTTTGTTATTGTGAGCAGGCTTTATTTGGGAAAAGCCCCAAGGAGGGATGGCCTGCCGAAATATCAAGCACAAAAGTGGAGCACAGCCCAGTGAGGCAGAAAGAGTAAGGTGCAGGAGGCAGGAAGGGGCAAAACAGTGAATCATGGAGTGAAAAAAAGACTGAAATGAAAGACATGAAGAAAGTGAAGTGAAGAGGATAATGGTATGAAAAGAGACCATTAGACAGTGCACATTCAGTACAGTCTAAGTATTCATATAGTTTTGTTTTGGCTCCATTCTCCAGCATATTGGTTTTTAAATTAAACCGTAAACTATAAGGTTATAGTGTTGACTTTAAGCTGTACCCCTTTTTATACACCACCCATCCCCAAGGGTAAATAGGCCCTCCTACACTAATCACACAATAAGCATATGAACATATCCTAGACGTCCTTAAAAAAGCTGAAAGTCAGGAATTCATCATAGTCATTGTTTCATTTAAAATCCATTGTGCTGGAGTAGAGCCAAAACAATAAAATACAGATCACAGTTGATATACTTAATGGACTTCACTGTATGGGGTATGGACAGGATTATACACAATACATTAGCATAAGGGAGATTAATAAAAAGGAAGGAAATGAAGACATTTTTTTTAACTCTGAACATTGAAAAGGTAAGACTAAGTTGGGATGCAAATGTAAGATGTCCCCAAAGACCGCAGGCCTCTCTGCCAGTCGTGTGCATTGGCTAAGATTAGGTGAAGTCAGTGACCTGATAAATCTATACCGAGGAGACACACTCAAAACAAACACTGGACCCCTTGACGACTCATAGTGACAGACTGTCTACTCACTGTATCAGAAATAGATCCAAGTGGATGCAGGCATGATTTAACGCCATAAATATTATATAACATACTTAATATTAAAGAGGAAAAACATAGATAGGACAGATTAGATAGATAAGACAGACAGATAAGAAAGTACTTTATTAACTGCAATGAGAAATTGCGTAAAACGGGAAATTGGAAAATGCTAATTAACTTTATCTGCCATGTCAATTAAAATGGACCTGTACCAAAAAGACTCCACACCAATTTAAAGTGAAATGCATGAAAACCAATTAGGATATCTTGACTTTCAAGTAAGAACCAAATAGCACGTCTGTGGACAATGACTCACGGCCTGACAGCTAAAATGTGTCATCAGTGAGTGCCTACAAAGTACAAATATTATGGGATTGTTTACAGCTATTCTGCAAAAAAAGACAATGAAACAGCTGTGCCTGCCTGCAGATTTGTCACAATCAGTCCTAGTACCCTTCCAGTGCCTAATAAAGTACCAGTTCTTTGTACTGCTCACACATTACAATAGGTTTAGTGATATCATTGTCACTGTATGATAAGAGCCGTATCCAGACCAGAAAACTCCTGCATACACCACAAAACCATGGGCATATTCCTGACTTTAAGTGTCTGGAACTTCTAAAAGCGGTTGTCAAAATAGTTTTTAACCTATTTTCACAATTCTGCAAAAAGCAAACAAATGAATTAAACAAACAAAAAAGAAAGATGTTGTGTTGGATGCCTACTGCGTCTGCCACATTAAGTTTTCTGAAACAGATTACATACTGAACCAGATTGCATACTGTAATCCAACTGTAGAGCTATCATTGAAGCTAGCTAAAAGGATCTGTCTGTCTCTCTCTCTCTCTCCCACACATACACAACTACATACATCAAATTAGACATATAGACTTGGCTCTATATATAACTGTTTCCATATTCCAATTTGAAATTCCTCTGCTCACCTTGACTTGAGTTTGATAAGCAAAACTAGCTAACAGAACCTCATTTAATATGCGTTTCCTACTAGTTTCATTCTTGGGCCAAAACCTCCCCTCCCTTTACACTAGAAACTGCCACTTACTTAAGTAAATTACATGACGTTTTTGATTTTTACCTGATGATACTGGAAACTGGCACAGGAGGCCCTTTGTCCTTGAACTCCTGAACATTGACCACCTGAGGAACAGTCTTCAAAGTGGACTCTGTCAATGAAGTACTGACGATGGCTGGAACAAACACAAACGCATATGTGAGCAACTCACACACAGAAACAATGTTTATATTAAAAAACAACATACCAGACAGGTGTAATTAAATGAACTGATTGTTTCCATGGCGATTTAAGCCTGGTTTGAATTAAACTGAAATGATGTAATTATATTCTCAGATATGATGGGGCACTGAACTGGGACATAAAGCTACCAGTTTGACATTATTTGGTCTAGAAGTCTGTGTCTCCCCCTGGTGAATTACAGTGGACATAGCAATACAATATTTTACACTAGCTTCTTATGCACACAGTGTTGCCCATAATTAAGACTTAAAACATCTTCATCACCATTTAAAAATAAACAAATAAATAATTATTTTCAATTGCAGTCAAAGGCTGGTCACTGTTGCATGTTCTTCCTACCCGTCTTCTGATTGGCCATCTGCCTGCGTAGGGCAGCAGTGGCTGCAGCCTGCTGGGCAGGGATGGTGACAGGGATGGTCCTCTCAGTTGGTGGGGCTCCATGTTTTACTGTCTTTGTGGCAAGAGCAGTGCTATCAGCGCCGCTGAGGTTGATCTTATTGGTTGGAACTGAAATATCAATACAGAGAGCAACATTTATTAAACAAAGCATGTCTATTAGTGTTTACTACATTTAAAAGCAGTCATCTCATGGCTCTGGAAGCCAAATAACTGTATGTTGCATGACATCTTTGATAAATAGCAATAGTTGGTGTAATTTACTCACCAGGGCTGACAATAGGGCTGAGTCCAAAGCCCATACCCTGTACTGAGTGAATTTTGGTTAAAGGGGTGGACTGGATGGCCCCGAAGCCTGGCTGGATAGAGGGGGTCCTCACGACTGTGGGGTGGCGGGGGGTGGACAATGTTGGAGGAATGACAGGAATGGGAAGGGGTTCTGGCTGTAGTTCCTCCTCCTCCTCCAGCTCCAAGTGAGCCGGGTGAGGCTCCAGGGACTGGGACAAGGAGGACGTAGAGCTCACATCATCCAAGTCCTCATAGTATTTAGGTGAAAGGAAGGCTGAGCGAGACAGGTTGGCTGGAAGAGAATAGATGAACAACATTTAGACCACCAATAACTAATAAGCTGCATTATTGTAATATTTTTAAACTCTGTTATCGACATAATGATTTCAACATGAATCTGACTGACATCATGGAGTTCCACACGTTGAATTTTGACATGGTATTTGCAGCTCTGACGAAATTACTGTGAACTTAAAACTACGTGTCACGTTATTTTTTTCTAAAGTATCTTTTAAATGCACTGGAGAGGCTTGATGATTTAACAGGTTACATCTCTTTACATTAATAGACAGTCTACTCTTGTTCAACAACCCCATTTAAGTGAATATTCTTCTCATTTGTTTAAATAAACCTTTTCTTTGTTTGACTAATATTGGAGTCCCCTCAAGAAGTTATGGTAAAGTTAAACTACATTCATAAACTTTCATGCAACCACAGATTTCTAGTCAGTAAACCAAATTTACAAAAGAAAAATCAATAAAGATTCCCACCTCCGGATTGTTAAATTGGTTTAAGCAGGATATGTGTACCTGGTGCAGTTGAGCGGACGGGAGGCATCTGTCCCTTTGAGAGGAAGTTACGCAGTTGGGACTGCTTCACTGGGGATATCTTGACTGCTGGAGAAACATCTATAGTTAGTATATGTTGAAATTAAGAAAGGTGAAATCCTTTACTATTTTTATATCAAAAATGTATAAAGATTGATACCTGGAGATTTGGATTTGGTCTTAGGAGGGCTGGGGTCCAGTCGTGCTTTCAGCAGTGCATCCCTTAAACTCTCAAGCTCGCTTTCCAAACTGTCATAAAACACAGAAACAAGTTGTTTAAGTTGCAAACAACAACGCCTTTGTTAAGGGCTATTTGCAGTGTACTGATGTACATAATTAGAAATTAATGTTAACATCCTGTAAAGGCTGCTACACTGAAAGAAATTAGGGCAATCTTTATGTTATTAATGGACTATGGTGATAATATTGATAGCTGTTATGACATCCAGTTATGAAAACTAAAAATAAGTTGAATTTATTCCATTTTAATTATTCAAAAATTGTTCTAGATTCAAATTGCAGCCCATTTAAGTCAAGGTTAACTTGAAATATGAAGTCTCTGGCTCCCAAACCTACTCCGCCGAGTCTCCCTTCTCACAACACACTCAAAATCTACAAAATGTAAAACTCATTTATCCCTGAGATTTTGACATTCCTCTATTCCTACTCCTTGTTCTTTGCCAGCTCCTACCCAGCATTTGTTGCTGTAGCAGTATTGCAGTTTATAGTTGGAGTTGTAGTCTTGTTGTAGAGGCGCAGTGAAGTGAGTTCCTTAACCAACTGGTCAAGTCTGTTCTTCTGCTGGTTGATAATGTACAGGTTGTTGGCCAGTGTAGTGAACAGACCCTCACGCCCTGGCACGACCATGTGTCTGTGAAGAAGACAAGTATTTCATAACAAATGAAACTTAACCCAAAATCTTTTCAGTTTCAAATAGCTAGTCTTTTGTGCTTACTTCTGCTTTTTCTTCTTCTCCAGGTGTTTCTCCCATTCCACATCCAACACGTCATTAACATCTTCCACAGCAAACATAACATACTGGTACAGCCTGCGAATCTCCTGAATAAAGGAAAAAGAAAAAATAGAACAAATGCTATGAGTATGTAGGTGATTCATTTATAGGCTTTACAATAAGTATCCATTCATGCAAACATTGTTTGAGTCATCTGTCCTTCTGCTTTTCACCTTGAGGTGTTCCTCACTGCGTGGGTCCAGAGGTTTTTTGTACAGCAGCTGTCTGTAATTTCGGTCTCTGCTCAGCTCACTCTGGGCCTTGGCTTCTTCTGCCCCAGCAAAGCCCTCCAATAGGGTGGTCTTCAGTGTACCAATGTCCCCATGGAGAGACTGCAAATCAGCGAAAGAAAAAAAAAGGCTGAAAGAGGATAGCCATGCTATAATAAGCCTAATTAAACAAGGAGACCACAACTATTAAACTAAATCAACAAAACAGCTAAAAATGCATGACAATGCAGTTTTGGACTAAGCTCACGCTATAATTCTGCCAATACAAAAAGTCTAGATACACACAATCGATTAAAGAGACTAAAAAGATTTGTCAGCCTACTGACTATAAATAAATGTGCTCAAAAGACCAACACATGAGGTCTTTTTGTCCTCTGGAGTGCCGCCTTTTTTCCTAACATTGTTTTTGGGAAATATAGATAAGACTAAAAAGGCTTGTTTGTATATAGTATATATAGACAAGTCTTAAAAGGTAATACTTTGAGGAAAAAAAACATTGAGGGCAGCTGTCCAAAATACAATTTTTTGGCGCTCTTTTCAACATCAAAAAGGGAGAAGAAAATAACATAGTATACACAATTTCAAATGTTTTCTTGTTAAAGGACTAGCCCAAATAATAATACATAAATTCCTAACTTTTATGCATCGTCTCCCACCAGCCACAAGAGGGGAAGATGGTACACATGCTGGTGTTTTTATTTATAATAACACTGTAAACTTGTGACAGTGATTTTGTTATTCTAAGACCATTGTATTCTGAGTAGGAGGCAGCTGTTGGGGATAGGATTTGGCTGCCAACAGAGATTTGGGTCAGCCCAAGCAATATCTGAAAGTGTTTTGGTTTTTCAACCACAGTCTTACCTCTGTAGTTTCCTTGATCTCCAGGGTGAAAATATGGAGGTCCTCTGACTCCTTCCTCAACTCCTTCATCTCCTCATTGGTGCCAACCTTGAAGTCAGCTCTTGCACTTCGTGCCTTAAGGTCATCCAACTCCTTCTGGAAGTGTGCAATCTAATGACGAGTCAAAGACATGCTTAGTTACAAAACAATCTGAGGAAACATTGTCCAGACTTATTTCGACACTGGGTGTACATGACAAATTATCTTAATGGTGACCAGAACTGAGTAGCAGCAGCTATTGGTAAATCTTTGACTAAGTTTTTATGTACCTTCCTAAGTTCTTAGTAACTACACACACTGTAACAGAACTTCCAAAAATAACCTTTTCAGGAGGTCAAATGATATATTAAACTTAACTGCCAATCCTTTGTAAATGTAGGCATGACTTAGAAGTGTTTATGCAGTTAAGAGTGAGTGGGAAATAGCAAATTAAGCTAACCTAACTGACCTTATTTGGTCATTTAGTCTGACATTATTAGCATAATGCTTTGAGGTATATTGTGGTTTTGTGAAATGCATTACCCAGTTTACATCTTTACTAAATAGCATTTTGATCAAGTGTCAGTCCAGATATGTCGACCATATTCCATCATCTCTTTTACTCTTCAGTTTGAACGGGTTATATATATTAGCAAGCTAACGTCAGTTAGCTAGTTCAGTTAACAGTTACACCTGGCAGCTACTGTGTGTAAATATTTAGTAACAACTATTTTTACATTGTTGTGTAAGTTTGTGTGGTGCAACCTGTTTTAATTCAGTGATGCGTAAATCTAAACTTAGTAAACACTTACGGTATAACTACCCTTGAACTTTAGAAAGGCTGGTGCGACAGAAGGAACCAAACTGCCTTGACCATAATTTGTGACACTTAATGCTCATACATATAACGCTAAGTAACTATATGAACATCTCAACTGAAATGATGTTTGTAACAGACATACCATAATCTGAAAAAACATGAGTACCTTAATCAAAATACAAAAAAAAGCCGACAGTACAGTTACTTTAAATACATTTACAGATTTTACATGCTATCAAATTTTATTAAGGGGGAAAATTACACAAGAAAACCTGCAGTGTGCAGTCATGAACACAAGCATCTAGCAAGTGTTTTTTCCCCCATATGGTTTGGGCCACGAGGCTCTAATTTTTTTTTTCACAAGTTCACCAATTAAAAGCAGTACTTGGTACTCCAGTGCCTGGATGATTTGTCTCACCTCCTCCAATATACCAGCCATAATGGGATCAGAGTCTTTCTTTTGCTGTAGCTGCTTCTCCAGGGCCTTCACACTAACAGCTGCCTGCATCGAGAAAGTGGTAAAGTACACCAAGTCAGTAAGAAACACACACCAACAAATACACACAACCCATATAAGTTTGACCATAAAAAACTAGCAAGAGTTTCTGTAATCTAGCTAATGTACACTTTTCTTCTGCCACTGACAGTTTGTTTCAGTTGAACATTCTGTTGCTAGTAGCAACCGCTACCAGTGCAGTTCCATAGCACTTGCAGTTTAACTGACATTGTTACATCCACCATTTTGTCAGATCTGTTAGCATGCAAACATTGCATCTTTTATCTACTCAGCATTAGGTACTCTTTTTAATCATAGCTGGTTTTTGATTTTGAGTTATTTTATTTTAATTCATTTATTTCTGCGACCAGTTTACTGCTTAAAAAGTTAGTCATTATATTAACTGTTGTTGTTGAGGCTAATGTGTTGCTAATATAACATTTTATGTAATATTATGTATTATTTTACGCTTTTTACTTTTACTCTTGTGGATGGATGTTTACTAGATGAATTAATGTGGTGTACTTCCTATGGGGACTGATGATGAGGTACAATGTTGCCAATTTGACAGTTTTGTGAATCCAGTTCTTGTTAGTGTACTAATCCATTTTTTTTTTTACAATACTTTTGGTCTAACCCTTTTATCCAATAAAACTTTAACAAAGTGCTTCCTTTAAAAACACTTAAGGCCAACTGCTGTCTTCAACCTTTATTGGAAGTGCTCACTGCATAGCTGTGCACCTGCACGCTTTATTTATATTTATATTTATATTTATTTAGATTTAACTTTAGGATTCTCCACATAAAATATTTTACAGTCAAGCCAAAGTTATATGAAATGGGTTAAGATGATGAAAATAGAGAGTAGAGGAATAATACTGATACTGCATATCTTTATGGTGCTTCAAAGTCTGGGGGAAGCTGAGTGTACTAATGGAGGCTCTGTGACTTCAGTGTGTCCCTGTGGTGAATATGTTTATACTGACATATTTTGGGGCAAAATATCAACAAAACCATTAGAACAGGTCTAGTTAATATATGAACAAAAAAACCCTCCATAATAAAACAGACAGGACCTGTGGAGTTTGGCCAGGAGCAGGTTTCTGGACGATTGTGGGTGGTGTGCTGGTCTGAACTGGACGCACTGGGGCTGCAACACAACCAACAATATTAGAATCACAACACGAGCCACAAACACTTAAGATTTAAAGCATTCTTTCATATAAAGTAAAATCAGAATGACACGCCAGGAAGCAGGACTTTCTTACTTAATACAGCTGGTGGCTTAGTGGCTGAGAGTGGAGGGGCAGTTAAAGGACTGGAACTGGAGACAACGGTTTTGGGCAGTGAGGAATTGAAGGAGAAAGACTGTGGGGTTGGTGCTAGGGACTCCAGTGCTGAAAACCTTGGGAAAGAGCAGACAGATTTTTTAAGTCTTGTATGCATGTATACAAACCTCAGTGTCTCAGTTGGATTACCCTAATAAATGATAGGTCACAAATAATGATTTACCTCTCATTTAGATTCAGTTTCACCGCTGGTGGGGAGGCAACAGCAATGCTCTGGGGTGTTGGAGCTGGAGCTGCCACTGCTGGTGGTTTGATGGAAGGGGTGAAAGAAAATGCCGAAGGTGCTGAGGGAGTGTCAGAGGGAGGTTTGGAGGCAAAGGAGAAGCCTGAGGAACCTAAGCCAAAAGGTGTGGATCCTCCCAGGGAGAAAGCTGAAGGGGCAGAGGTGGAGCTTGTTGTTGGGACCGAGAAAATGAAGCCTGATGATGATGATGATGATGACGACACGGGAGCTGTGGGAGCGATGCTGAATGGGGCAGCGGAGGAAAAGGCAGCAGGGGCTGCATGAGTGGAAGCAGCTGCTGAAGTAAGACCAAGATTTGGGAATGTTGCTGGGGCAGATGGGATGGAGGCAGCAATTTTGGGTGGTTGGATTGCCAAAGAACCTGTGAACAGAAAATATATTAGCTATCATTTGATCATATCGCATGGTGGGAAAGTTTTGTCTACAAGCAAAGGTTGCCAATTCGAGAAGCAAATGGATTAGCCTTAGAGAGAAGAACAAGTCCACATTTTTCATGGTTAGATTCTCACAGCCACATTTCTGTCAACCTTCAAAAGGAGTTTGCACAAATGTTGTCGAGCCTCTTTCAGAATGAGTTTAGCGGAGTAAAAAGTTCTAGCTTCATAGAAAAGTAAACACTTCACAGGTCAAAGATCTCTGCATGGTCAAAACAACGGGTCTCATTCAATAAATGTAAATATAAAGTGAAAAAAAGAGAAATTATTAGAAAAAAACTCTTCACAGCATTCCAGCAACAGAAAAAAAACATAAAACAACTGTCAGAGTTTATAAATAACATTTAACTTTTAAAAAATGTGTGATAAATGACAGTGATAATATTTCAATTAACTTCCTTCCTGCTCTGAAACACAACTCACCGATTATGTGTGATAAGGCCTCCACCTCCATTGGTGTATTTGTAATTAATTTTAAGAACTACAATTTTACGCAGAATGAAAGTTCCTTTAAGACATTAATATAAGCTTAATGAGGGATATACAGTATTTGGACGTGTGATTGCTTGATTGACAGGAGCTGTGGAGCTTGTGTGGTCCAACTCAACTCCGCAGACAACAAAACAAGAGGGTGATACCAAACTCCACACTTAAAAATGTCCCTTTAGAAACCAGCGGGTGACATGTCAGATGATATGTCCATGTTTGTCAACAGCCTATGACGGCCCCACACCAGGAAATGGAAGATCTGGCATACACTTTGGTATCACTGCATTAGCTGATGATCACTTGAGGAAATATATTATTGCAATGTGTGATTAGGAATAATTGTTTTCAGACTAAAACATCTGTCGAGTTCACCGGCTCTCTTACCTTGCTTGGGCAGTCTCTCCCCCTCCAAGGCGAGGGAAGTGGAGGCTGAGACCAGTTGCTTAACCCCAGGATTGAGGTTGAGCAGAGCAAATGGGCAGAGTAATCCCTGTGTGGACAGCATTAGCATAATGGGCGCTGGGGGCAAGGTCTTCTCATCAGCTTTGAGAGGGTGAAAAGATGGAATACAGACAGAGGCAGACAAAAGACATTTAGACAGAGAAATACTGTAGTCTACATGATGTGCAGCAAAAGACTCAAAATATGTTTAACCCTAACCCATTTCCTCCCCCTCTGACACATTTTGCAACCTTCCACAGATCAGAGAGCCAGGAAGGATTCTCTGTAGAAAGATCTCTGGTAGGAAATTGTGTCTGGAGTCTATTAATTGAGAGCTACATAAATATGCAAGAGTTTTTGTGAGAGTTCTGCACAGCTTTGTGCTTCCAAATCACAACACCGCACGAGAGACAAATAACAGCAAGTGTTGTCTGCTCACTATGCCTGCTGTGTTCATGATGACAAAATGCTGTTTGTCACTTTAATCGTGAAAGTGTTGTGCAGCATTTGAGCACAAGGACTGTGTGTTTGTGCTGTACTTATCTCATTGACCTTGACTTATTCCGCCCTCCAGTGGTTAAAAGAAGTACCCAGTGTTCAGTTCAAAAAAGGCACACTGCAGTCGTGTACAGAGACGTGTATGCAATGTAACTGTCCAAAGATGCCTCATTTGGTAAAACACAGTCCACCGCATTCCTCTCCTTGCCAAACCCTCAAACTCTTTCCTGCTCTTCACACCCACTTCCCTGCACTTTCAAAAATCACGCAGTGCGCTGTGGGCTGCAGACAAAAATGGCAAATCCAGACTAAACCAACATTTAAATGATGAAACTGAGTAATCACTCCCCAAAATTACAGATGCATTAGTCAGAGTTGATACTAGTCACTTCTGATACGTCAAACAAGTACACTGAACACTTTGTCCTCTTTGTTCTCTCATATCTGAAACTATTCCTCAAGTATAACTTTCACTGTCATCCGGGGATGACAGCAGTAGCTGCTCTTTCTCAGCACATCTCAGTGTTTGATTAATCGCCACTGACTCACCTCTCTGACTTTTATCCTATATTTTGCATCTACTGTATATTTATTCCAGGCACTGCATGTATGCTTTTGACATTATGGCAGCATATTAGTATTTTATTGTCTGCATAAATTCAAACCTATACCTACTATAGACACATCCATAGACACACTCCCACACACAAAAATACATAGACAATATACACAATGAACACAGATTAGTACAATGTTTCAAGAAATAAAGTGATACTAAGTTCTCCACAAAATAAGCACACACCGCAGAGAACAAAAACACAAAAACACAGCATCTAATGTTAAGTTTCATCTCGGTTATGAAACTATACTTTGGAAGATAAAGAGAAGCAAAGAGATAGAGGGTGAAAGAGAGAGCAAACAGAAGGGAGAGGCACACGGTAAACCTCATCAGCATTCTGCAACAGGATTGTCTGGGCTTTGTTGTTTGTTGTGGTCCTCTAGCTTGTCTGAGCCATTTTAATGAGTGCATTTTTTTCTCCACAGATAACTCTCGTTACTCTCCCTTCACTTTCCCTATCTAATTTCTCACTTCGGATAAAGGTTTTGATCAGACTACAATCATGTCGAAATGTTGCTCAAATTGCAGGGTTTTTTTTCTTGCTGGGGAGGGAGTTCTTAGAGTGAGCGGGGAGAGATGTGACTAGACAGCAACAGCAGCTCTACGTGAATGTCTGGCAGACTAGGCCATTTAAGATAAAACAGTGTACTGAGACGGTAGCTTATCACTATTCTTTACACATGCTGCAATAGAGCACTGCAGTGGATGCTGTATGCACAAAGAAACCTGACGGATTTGAGCTTCATCTTATCATTAGGGGAGAGCTGAACATAAACATAATAGTTTAAACAAAGACAATGGAATGCAGTACAAGAGATAACACCAACTATTATGAAATTAAAGTAAACTTAAAAACGACAGGAACCCATGGTGAAATCATGGCGTACAAACCTGCCCAAAATGGTTTAATTTTCTCCTCTCCATCCATACTGTCACTTAACTATTTTCTGAAAAAAACCCAGTGCATTCAGTGGGCTTCACTGCAGATATAATGTAACACCATTTATGATTAATAACACTGTGAAAATAAAAGTGATATCCAAAAAACAAATAAATGGCAATTGTAAGTTGGAAAGATCAAAATTGAACATGTTTTGACTATTGCAATGGGAGATGTTGTGATTAAGGTTGCAAATAGGGACAATATCTCTAACATATTCGATCACAGTATATGTGATTTTATATTGTGATAGCGACCATATAAATATTGGTATATAGCATTAAGCCAACTTCTCTTTTTACTGGTGTTCTGGCAGAACTTCAGTATAAGAATTCTCCCTTTGACCTTTGCTTAAAAGCTTAAAAATTTGAAATCTCCCAAATTCCTCAATAAGAAAGTATAGCCTAACTTCCTTTTTTTGAAGTGCTAAAATAGAAATTGGTGTTAATTTGCCAACTGACAACCACCTTTGAGTGCCGGTATCACTGAAGGGAAATGAGGGTAAGTGTAGTCGCATTGCATAAATCTGGTCAGACAGGCGAAGACAGAAAGTACACAGAAAGCCAAATTCACTTACTGATGTGGATCTCCTGCTGGCTGGTGTAGTCTATGGCTAAGCCAAGGGGAAACGTGTCGTCATTTGTCTCGGTCACTGGAAGCTCAGCTCTGCTCGCATCCTCCAGGATCCAGAGCTCCCAGATCTAAACAGGACAACAATCTGCTGTGGTTATCACAGTCTACAGACATTTGGTGCGTTTTCCCTCACACCATACAGTAAGCATTCGAACTGTAAATTAAAGCTAAATAATAATCAAAATAAAATCCATTTTTATGTAAAGCAACACTGAGCATCAGTACTTCATGTCATCAGTTGTAGCTTTTATCAAATCAAGTCTAATTCAACACTAAACACTAACGGCCCAAGATAACATTATTTGTTTTGCAGTGGAGACCTAATGCAGTAATTAAAAAACATCAGATCAACAAGCTGGCCTAACTGTCCTCAAGAGGGCTAATTAAGTATTTGGCAAACACTCATAATATCATGTTTCTCTTTCAAAGCTATACTGATCTCATAGTTTACTTCTCTCCGGGAATTTAAATGGAAATCCATTTTAGTGAGAGGCAACTTTCATTTCTACCTATATTCAAAACAGTGTGTCATTTAAGCTTAAGATTTCTATAACATCATCAGCTTTTCACTTAATTAGGTACCTTGTCATCTTGTCTGGCAATGATGCTGACTTCGATGGAAGCTGCTGATGCCGCAAACACAAGGTCCCTGGATGAAATAAACAACAAGGCAAATCAAAACATTACACCAATTTAACATGACATTAGAATAAAACCAAGAGAGCTTGAAGGAACAAACAACACATTCAGTCTCAACCGTGAACATGCCTTTGGGTGCCTACTATACCAGCCAAGGCCTGTGAATTGTGATCATTCTTACCAGTCCTCTACATGGCTAAGAAAGTAGTGGTGTTGTCGCTCAATGCAGCTGCCGTACACCGTGTCACTGAAGTTCACATACTTTGTCTCCACCTTCTCATCCTTCTTCTACAAAAAAAAAAAGAAAAATCAAAATTCGCATTTTGTCACATTTAATTTGCTTAAGATATTGACCCATTGACATTCAACGGTGATTTCAAATTTCATATTCTGTGACACAGTTATGAACATGGACATGTGGGATAAGTTGTGACTTAAAAGTGGTCAGTTACATGAAGCATCCTACTACATAAGGATACATAACAATACATAAGGAGGTGCATGTCAGCTGCAGTAAGAGCCTCTATGTAACTACAGAGCCACTACACTAAAATGTGGTAATGCTACATTTGTTTCTTCACCTTGTTGTCGTTGTGGCCATGTTGAAACAGGTAACATTCATGTGAATTTCAAAAGAAATATATGGTCAAATTTATCTGCTGAGGCGATGAGCGAGACAGCATTGAAGACTGGATGTGATTAGGTGAATTCAGTGGACTATGGATGTAGGGCATACTCACAGGGATGGAGATCAACACTAGCTCGGGAGGGGTCTCAAGGGACCCATCTGCAGCAGCATATACCACTGCAAACACAAACGTTCTCAGCCACAGCACATCCAGAACTGTGAGAGACAACGGGAAAGAGAGGCATTAGACCACAGATGGGATTCAAACACAGTAATGAAAGTAAAACAGAAGTAAATTAGAATATGTAATATATTGTCATTATATATCATTAATAATCCAGCACAGTGTATGGGCGTACAACGCGTGATAACACATCTTATTTAATTTTATAGGTATGGGATTTGCCTTACCTTTGACAGGGTCGTCAGAGGTGTAGAAGTGTGGACATGGGATAACTTTCTTTTCTTCTAGTGCCTTTTCAACAGAGGGGAAAATCCGTTATTCATCTTGTCAGTCATTGGATGCTGCAGCTCTCAGGGAGCAATAAGTGTTTTATTTTTAATGAGGGTGTATTACGTTCACTTACTGGTGTATACTGACTGACTGTGGCATTCATTTTTCCTGCAGCGACTTGTTTTCCTTTTGGACTCCAGCAAACTGTGTGAAAGAAAGTACATTAACTACAATGGAGCCACAATAGAGATATGGTAGCACAGGTAAGCTCAACTATTATGCTTTAATAGTCTCACTCACTGCATGTGATGCCACTTGCAGCAGGTAGCTCGGCCTGCACTTTGACACTGTCAGTAACATCCAAAATCATCATACGGCCGTCAGACAGACAGACAGCCAACATGGATGCCAGAGCAGGATTCCACTTCAGGTCCCGCACTAAAGTGCCAGGGGGTACTGCTGGCTGCAGTGAGGCAAAAGGTAACTTCTGTGGTCTTGCCTGGAGAGGAAGAAAAACAGCAAAGTTAAAAAAATAAATAAATCAGGTCAGGTCAACAGGTCAAATGCTTAAAATGACTAAATCTGGCATATAGTAGGACATTTTATATCTGAATATCCATGCAAGAGAAGTAATCAAATTTAAGCTGAAATTTGTAAATCTGTAAATTTCCATAATGCATTTTATTATGTACTACCAATAGTTTAATTGTTAGTTGTATACTCAATACGCCCATCTGCAGTATATATATTTATGTATATAAATATGTATTTATAAATGCCCGAATAAAAAATTATTTGGACATTTTATGGTGAATTTAATTACGAATTATGTTAATTAGCTAGTAAAAATAACTGCTGCATGTCAGGGTTCTCTTTATATTAAGAGCACCTGTGAGTCTGCTACTGCTCATGCTGGGTAACTCTGAATAACAATGTAAGCTTAAAAAAGCTTAAAATGTGCACAGCATTTTATTAGAACAGATCAGTAATATCCCTATAGTCATTGTTAATTTTTAATCAGTCATCTGCATTGGACAATTATTTACTGGAGGACTGTGGTGTGCCAGAGACCTGCAACATCTTCACTCACTGTACAACTGGCAAATCTTCCAAGTGTCTCTCTATGCTTGTTATACAAACATACATATACAAATATACATATATATACATATATACACACACACACACACACACAAACCCCAGCAGAACCTGAAATAGGCATGACGCATGTCCAATACACTGGCACATTAAATACACAGACTAAAGCAGTCACCTTGTTCATGAAGGTGCGGACATCATAGAATGTGAGGGCCAAACCGGCCTCCGCAGACATGCCACATACTGACAAAGTAAGTTCATCACAACTCAGAGCCAAGTGGTGCACAGCCAGTTCCACAGTCACCTCCGCCAATGCTGCTATCCCCTCGACTAGAACAAAGACGAAAATTGGAGTGAATTGTGTGTAAGAGACAAGAATGGAAATTAAGATGAAGATGTATCATTGGAACAGTGGATTACATGACAATGTTGTACAAAACTGAATGAATAAAAATATTATTCATACCTATTTCGTTAGAGTGTCCATCAACTTTATCAGCAGCCAGAATGTCTTGAGTTTGGTAAACTTTGAATGTTCTGTCGAGCCCAACAAAAGTTAGACCAAAACTGTTTGAGATGGTAAGCAGACTAGATCTTTCTTTTGGCAAACCTCCAGTGGGCTCAAACACCCTTGCTTTCTTCATCTGACGAAACTGAAAATCCTGGAAAAACAAGCACAGTTTGTTACTTCAGGGTGACCAGTTATGGGTGGTAAACGTGTGGTTCCAGTTCAATAACTGCAAACTTAAACTAAACCGTACCTCCTCCTAGGAAGAAAAAAACTAGAATTCAGGCCTACTGTAAACATGCTTGACAACGTGGCTTGTGCATTTACAGTATGACTTAGAGCCAAATGTCTTTAACTGCGTGAAACATGAAGCGGCTTTCAACTTGACTAAATCCTGAAACTGAATGTTAAAATCTTGGGTGATAGCTAGCCTGCCTTGCAGTCACGTCATGTTAGCTAAAGATGCTAAACTGCGTTGGTAACGTTAGCGCAAAATGTATTGAACGTGATAAGTATTTGATGACTTTATTTCACACACAAGAGATTGTTAATTCACCTAACCCCAAGTTAGCATTCAATTCTCAAGGAGCACATTTGATACAATATTGTAATAGCTACCGTGCTAGCATAAGTAACTGGCTTCAAACTGAGAAGGTAAAAGCTGCCGTAACAACTTTTTCTTCAGACTTTTAAACGGTTACCCAAGTCTCTAACTGTTAATTGTGTCTATGCTAATAATGTGGCTCTCTAAATGCTTCTGAGTTAAGGTTAGCGAAACAGAAAACCCAAACCCGACCAGATAGCTAACCAGCTAAGCTAGTCAGAACCAATGAAGATGAACTGAGTGTTACCAAACATTAGCTTACACATGCTAACCTGTCAAAACAGAGCATACCTTCATTTCCCTCTCCGGAGGGGAGTCTGTGTCGTCACTCATTTTGAAGGGCAGAAGCTGTTGCTTTTCCAGCCGATATGTTGTTTTAGTTTATTCCTTCCTGCTCCGTATCTGAGACAAATTTCAGGGGAGACACATTCCGGACAGCTGAAAACACGCCGCGCGGTTTAGCCGTAGAAAAAAAACGTCATACATCTACGTAGGATGACAAATAGATAACAGAGCACCCTGAGACCACAACACTGAGCTAATACGCCTCTTTTACAGAATGGACGCAATATCTGGCATAGTTTGGAATAACCTAGGTTTACCTTCAAAGACAAACACAAAAAATGAATTTAGCTCCAGGGCAGATTTAAAAAATACACGAATTTAGGAAGAAATACCATTTTCCAATTCTCCCAAAACACTATCACTAAGCCATTAGGTTACTGCACTTCTCTGTCCTGCTGGTATTAATATCAGTCTAATAATAAACACGACAGAGGACTTGGCAATGAAACTGTCAAGCTTATAGCACTTAAAATGGAGTGATAGCATATAGGCCTCATAACCTAAATTAGCAAAGCATGGCTGCTTGCCTGAATAAAATACATTTTAGAAAGTTATTTAAAAGTATATTGTTTGATAATAGGTATCAGTAAATTCGGTAAATCCAACAGTAAAGAAGTTGACAATCTGATCTGACTGATGTAGCTATATTGTGGCTTTCCAAATGTTAAGAATGATTTACAAAATTATGTCAAGTGACTGTGATTGTGATTGCCCTGCTTCTTGACAAATGCCCTCCTATATTTGATGTAATTCCAGTTGTGTTTATGATAATTCTAGCAAGGTATCACTAAAGGTGTGGTGTGATTCAAACTTGTTTTTATCCTTTAACATCTATATTAAGCTACTTTGAAGAGCTCATTACTGAAGGAAGAAGACAGTTGCCTATACCTCCTTGTGTTATGTACAGTGCATGCATTCTTTTATTGTTTTTCTATATTTTTGGCTTGTGTAACAGGTATTTGGGGGTCAGCACATACCTGGTAGCTATTGTGCTCTGGAAACACAACTATCTTAGTAGAAATAACTTAACAGCATGCAAACAGACAAAAGAGGGAGGGCAGTATATGGTGAAGTAAGGACTTTTATTAGAAAGCAGATTTTTCTGTATTGCATTTAAAGAAATCAGGTACTCTTGGACTATACAACTGAAAGTGGTGATGGCAAATACCATGATGGGAATGAAAGGTAGATTCTTATGCAACATCAAAAGTGGCAACTTGCATTTCTGTTGTATATATTATTGATGCTTGATTCAGAAGGCGCATAAACATTTTAACATTTTTCATTTGAAACATAAAGCAGTATCAACAACACTGAAATTGTCCCATCCCAGTTTGCCTGGTCCAAGCCCTGTTGATAGTGAAGAATGTTACCACAATCAGAAGTGTAGGGTTGCATGATAAGATCCTCTTTTGTCACATGGACTGTTGTTGTCCATTGAGAGGTTGCCATTAAGCCCAGACTTAGGACCAAGTTCGGCCCATGCTTACCAGAGCATTACAGATATGGTCCATGTCAACATGGGACAGCTCTGTTCATGAAGCACCAAGGTTTGAGTCAAATATCAGTCAGTCCTTGTTGCAGAGACACACATTTATAACCAAGAAGGCTGGAGTTATCACCATGTCCCTCCACTCTAGAAAGTAAGCTAGCAGAGACCAAAGCAAGCTGGAGAGAGACAAAGCAAACAGCAAGAGCACAGCAAGTCACGTCAGATCTCCCATAATGCACTTTGGGTCTCATCCCTATTCTGATTGTCAGCGCTCTGAACACATGGCTTTAAAAGTTGCGTTTTCTCCTCCTTCGCCAAACCCTCGGCCACTCTTGTCGTTGTTCTCCTTTCTTTCATTTGTCTAAAGTGCTGGCATTATGTTCAAGGACACATACATACACGTACAAACTTTTAGTGCATTTTTTTTTCTGAGTCTGCTGAAGGTTCAAACGCACACTCAACTGGGTAGTTAGTCTATGTATTCCACTCTTTATAACTACTTTTCTGCCAATATTATAATAGATTAAACTTTATGCAAACATTCAATAAAAGGCCAGGGTGTGTGATAAAAATACAACCCTACTCATTGCAGGACTCCACAGTCTTTGTTTGCTAACAGTGACAACAGTTATTCAGCATAAAATACATGGTGCATAAAGATCAGAGGTTTCATTGGGTTAGAGTGAGTGTCTGAATGGCATGCATTTTATGATACAAGTGTCTCTTTGCATATAAATGTATTGTTTTCAGGATAAACCACTCCATGGAACAAAAACTACTGTGCCCATTAGTTTGACAGTAATGGGGGACGAACAGAGCACTGTGTAACGTTTCAGAAAGTAAGTAACAATTTATTTGCAAAGAAGTGTTTGTGAAAATAGGTTCTTTTCAACCAACAATCCCATCCTATCTCTTATTGTGTCATTTTCAATGATCATCCAGGTAGATGGCAGATATCGCAAAAGACACATTTCTCTAAATAAAAAAAGAACTGCGAAGAACACACTGGTTTAAATCAAAGATATATGTGAATTTCACAACATTACATACATTTTACAGGACTTTTTCTTTCAGCCACCTCAAATAGAGCTCATCCTCCCAAGGGTTAGCCATGACATTCTCTGAGAACTTCTCAGTTTAGAGTGCAACATCATTCACCCTGCACAAGAAAAAAAAAGAGAAGAAGACCCTAAGCAGAAGAGAAGCAAGAAAACCTTTTTCCTAAAAACAGTGAACAAGCTGAAATGTGAACGCATCAAGGGAAATAAATGTAAAATGTTTTACTCGTGTGATTGTTTTGTGAGGAAGACTATTCAAAAACCTCATCTATAAATGTGAAAAGGGGAATGAACAAGTTTGAGTACAATAGATATCACATATTTTTTTACATACTTGGTCTGTCAATCATATAAATAAGGAGAGGATGTCAGCTGATTAGCTGTAGATAATCTGTTTTAAGGAGTTCAACTTAATTGGGCTGGTGCACACTTTCTCCTTAAAGAATGAGATGATGGCGAACATAAAGTAAGAAAATGAGTGAATAAAATATTACAAGCAAAGGTTCTTGGAGGCCAATTTTAGTGGAATTATACTATATAAAAAAATCAGTCAATGTCTGCGTTCTACCCCTACAGGTACTTATTCGTCTCTGAACATAAAGGTTCACATCACAGCATCCACACCCACACAATCACAGTCTAAGGCACTGCTCCACACCCCTTTATCAATACAGTGGAGTATATCAATGTTTCTCCACCCTATATTATTTACTGCTTTGTTTTAACTGGAGTTCATATCAAATTCCTCTAAGCTAAAGTAGTGGCCATGCAAAATTCTGCACGTCTGAAGATAGATCTTAGTAAAACCAAAAGCATAGATTTGTTGTGCATGAAAATACAAAGAGAGGAAAATAGAATAAACGTATATGTTATACTTACTGCACAGTTTAACAGAGTACACAGGTTTCAGTTTTTTTGGGCGGCAGTCTGATTAAGTTGCAATTCCAAAATTATATACTTGTGCATTTTGGGAAGACTTGTTACCTTGGTTGACAAAATCAGAAGTGCAGGTGATCCTCTCAAAAGTCCAGTAATTATGGCAGTGGCTCCCATAGACAACTGAATATCTTTATTTCTTTTATAAGAGCAACTCTAGGAAGTGAAGCTTGATAAATTAAAAATGAGATAAAGAAATCATTTGCTTAATCTTGCAGTATATCTAAACAGAAAGTTTCAGGATTTCACAGATTTATGAAAACATATATGCTATTTCAACATTAGAGACATACATGTCAACTGTCAAAAGATTTAAAAAATGAGGAGCTTGTTGGGATAAAAAATAGAATAAACAATAGATTATTAAAAGCCTGTACTAGAGCCTCGTTCAGTTTTCTGAATATTAGGGAAATGCTCCCTGGTGCTCACCACATTGGAAGACCTGTTCACATCAGTTTAAAAATCACAAAATCACTAAAGCTTTAGGTTAGAACATCACCCAGCCTCACAGTCAAATTCATGTTATATTATGGCCTATTTTTATATATGTATACAATTGAGGAAAAAGTGACTCGTATAAAAAAAGAGAGTATTTGACCATATTCAATCAAGGCTTGGACCCCTCACCAAATGCAGTGCTACAGTTTACATTCATTCATCATCTCAGCCATTCTATCACAGCCCTGTTTTATCAATGGCAGATCACATTTCTTCCAAAAGAAAAAGAAAGGTATTGTAAACGTCATTATTATTACAACCTAGTGCAATTATAACCCTGTGTTTCTTGTGCAGGGCCATCTTAAAGCTTCCCCTATAGAATCTGAAACAAGATACGTAACACAGACAGAGAATAATCTGGCCCAACCCTTCAAGTGGCACAGCACTGAAGCATAAACAAACAGATCAAATATATCAGGGGTATATACTGTTTTTTTTTTTTGCTTGGTTGTTAGCTTATGCCATCAATTTCTGCAGTGGAAAGATTCATTTTATTTTTCAAACACTTCATGAGTACGCTTTTAAAAATGTGTGTGGCTTGAAATAACTTGTGGGGTTCATTCATTAACACAGTAAATTTGATGGCTTGATCTTGTGATTAAATGTGCTTTGACATGGATCAGGAAAACCCAGAAAAAAAAGAAGAAAACATACAACAGTGTATCTCTTAAAATCAATGCAGAAAACAACAAAGGAAGGCTGTTTGGACTACGCCCCTATGCGTGGCAGAAAGCATGAAAACAGATATCAAAAAAAAAAAAAAAAGAAAAGAAAATGAGTATGACAAATACAGGTTAAAGTTCCTGTTCGACATTGCCTCACTCCGCCTCCTTCCAAAATACAGAAACAGTTATCATCAGAAAGACCAGTTGTCTTTTTTTTTCAGTCTTTAGTACAGTCACATTTTTGCCAAGCTCCTTAGTTTCCCACCCTTTAACCTTTTTTTGAGTGCAAGTGCAATAAGCCAGCAGAAATTGCTCTCATAACTTTTATTCAATAATTTACCCCCCAACCCCCCCCAGAAAAAACAAACAAACAAAAAAAAAACAGGATGGAAGCAGTGCTTCTCTCTGGCATTTTTTTCTTCTACCACTCAGTGTAGTGCACTTCCTCTTACTGCTCCATATATTCAGTCTCCTCTACTCGTGGTGGCAGCACGCTCCGTAGTTAAAAAAGAAAATCCAACCCGATACTGCGTCAAACACAGTCAATCCTGGGTCGCACCCAGGTCAGTTCTAACATGTGTCAGACTGAGGTCAGATCCCAGTGAGAAGTGGAAAAAAAAAGTCCTTTTGCGTATTAATGGCATATCTTGAGGCAACAGTAGCTGTTTTCTTATTTAGTTGCAGGTTTGTGGCTTTGTTGTTGTTTTCAGTAATTCTCTGTATTGTTTGTATTCATGCATGCAAGCTTGGATTTTAGTGCATGTTCTCGTTCACGTCTCTCTCTGTATCTCCAAGACAGAATGATGTCATTTTAAAAGGATTTTTCAAAGTTAAAAAGCATTGTTACATTTATTTTGGACAGTGTATTTTGAATGCATTGGTGCAGATATTAAAGGCTAGTATCATAAGATGAGAAATGTGCACACTTGTGTGTGCATCTGTATGTGGTTGGGAGGGGCGAACTGGAGCAGACACAGGCATCACATTGACAATCTGAACCTATATGTCATGGGTGAATATGCATGAAAAACAACTTATTTTGTTAGATTTTGGAAAAGTATTTAGCTTTTGCAAAAAAAACCTCTTCCTCATCTTTATCATAAAAATGACCTGCTGTTTTAACAAAAAAGAAAATTGTTCTGTTTAATGGTGGTAATACAGTACTTGACCTTTAATTATAATACAATCTTTGTTATATATCCATACATATTTATCATACAACAATATAATGTAAAGTGGTCAAACACTGCAAAATAAGCTGCTTTTTAAGCGCTGTGTTTCTCTGATCAGTTTTTCCCAAGGTTACATGGGTTATTTTCAGATGCAGCTTCCCAAGAAAACGGACTCATTTTACAAACCATTATACCACACTCCATAAACTGCCAGCAAAGCAGCTGTTGCTTTTGTATTTCACTGAAATGATGAATCATTACAGCCACTTATTCTATCGGGCCTTTGTAATATTGCTGCAGGTGCCGAAATACTGAGTAAATACAGAATATGTGAAGAAAAAGGGTGGAGCAGAAAGGGTTGATTTTCTCAATGTGCTAATGCCATGCCTGTGTCTACTTCTACTATCAGTGTTCTACTTCCACTATCAGCAAGTATGCGTGTACGCGAGCACACGTGTGCGCATGCATGTGTGACAAGTTCCTGTATAGTACAGTAAGACCTACGAGCTCAGCTTTTTGTGCTGTTGAGGAAGCACAGAGGAGAAGAAAGAGTGGTGGACGAGATGTTAGAGTAAGAGAGCAAGCAAAAGAAAATGCGGTGTTAAACAGATTTCACAATGTGAGAGACATTCACTGTCCGTTCACCCTCAGACCTTGTCCAAAATTTTCCGCTTCCTGCTCAGGCGGCGTGTCACCACAATTGCCAGCCTCAGCTCCTGGGATCAAAGTTGGCGCCCCCAGTGATCTGTCTACACCCTCCAACCCAGCTTCATCCTCATCTTCCTCCTGTTCCTCCTGGACTACTCCTTCACCTTCGCCTTCAGCCTCTGCTCCAGCTGCCCCAGACCCGGGGCTGCCCTCTGTCAGCGGTGGGTGAGTCCTGAGAGGGTCCTTGCGATCTGGATACAACCTTTGCTCTAGGGTCTTGAAGTCAGGCTCGAAGGGGAGCGGTACCCCTGCTTGAGGGGCACCCAGTGCCAGGCCCAGACCCACAGCAGCACCCATGCCCATTCCTGCACGGTACACCTCCATGCCATCAGGCAGCATGGACTTGATCTTGGGCAACCATCGCTTGCGGACACGCCTCGCATTTGTGCACATGTCAGCAGCAATCACATTCATTTCACTCTCCTTGAAGTTAGGGTTGAAATTTTGACAGTAGACTGTAAAAGAGAGAAAACAACAAACTCCATGAAGACAAATTGTGCTCTTTTAAAATCCTCTCACATATATGAGATGATTTGGATAATAAACCTACGTTTGACAGCGTTGAGGACCCTGCTGTCCAGGGGTTTCCTACTGGGGTCACTAGTAGAAGAACGGATACCTGTCCCACAGCTATTGGCTAAAGTGTTTCTGCAGGGACACAGAGTCAACACCAGGGGGCAGAGTCAGCAACAGGCACATACAGTAGATAAACATGGACACACACACACAACCAACTGCATTGCACAACATGGCCACAGATGGAGTGTGAAAGTTGGTTTGTGACAACAGCGATAGTGTTGGAGTCATACACAGAACTCAAATCTTACAGTAGGCCCTTAAACACTACAAACTGTTCTGTTTAGATGTGCATGTCTTTATACTCACCTATCAAAGAACGTGGCTAGCAGACGGCGGAGCAAGACTTTGTGTTTGATACCAGCACATAGATGACAATTCATCAGCTGGCCTCGAGTCATGAACACCTGTGTACCTGGTGTAGCATAAAAAAAAAGAGGATTTGCTGAGAAAACTGCTCATATTATCTATTTTCTGTCTTTGAAGACTCAAGGGATTTGTCCTTTCTCCCTTTGGCTCAATTACCAATTCATCTTTTATTCTTTTGCTACATTTGAATTTCATGTTCACAGAGATCTTTAGTGGAGTTAAACAAAGCTTCAGCTGTCCAAAGCAGAATCGGAAATCGGGAGAGAAATCGAAGTTGAAGGCTCTAAAAACGGCCCGATATGAAATGACTTTGTTTTGCTTTCTTTTCAAAACCACCTCTTTCACAGTCATGTATTGTATTCTGTATCTTACATGCAGACTACAGAACCGAATTACACATTTCCACTGTGTTCCATTCTATTTTCTATTAAATTACATTACAATCTGATTGAATCTGAGCCTGTGGTAACTTTTAACTCTTGTACCAGTACGCTTTTATGATTGATTACTGACTACAACTTGCATCTGCACGTGTCATCGTGTTCGGCTGTGCCTGTCTGTAAAGTGCATTGGGAAGTATTCAGACTCCATTCTTTTGTCTGAAAAGATTCAATACTAAATTGATTAAACTTTCTGCCTGCTCCATTGTAGGAATTATATTAGGTACATGTTGCGAGGTACCTGGTCTCTTTGAAAGTCTCTGGTCTGACTGCCAAGAGCAATAACTGGCAGTCAGACCAAAGAGTCTCAGTTTTTGTCTCATCATACCAAAAAATCTTTTCCCTCATGCTCTCCGAGCTCTGTAAGGGCCATTTGGCAAACTCCCGGCAGGCTGTCATATGCTTTTTACTCCAGAGTGACTTCTGTCTAGTCACTCTACCATAAAGGCCTGATTGATGAGTACTGCAGAGATGGTTGTCCTTCTGTCACGGTCTTCAATCTCTGCAGAGAAATGGCAGCTTTGTTTCGTCCCCTTCAGGTCAACACAGTGACGTAGGTCAAAACCACTATGGCGGCCAATCAGAATCTGGCTAAAGATGGGACAGACGATACTAAACAGTGTTGTCATTACGACATGTTATTGACGTCTAAACATAATTGAACCCAAATATCTTAATTTTATGGTTTAGCACTAATGTATATTAGAAATAGAGTTGTAGACTAAAATCACTGTAAACGGTGACTTTAGTCAAATGCGGGTTGAATACATGTGTCACCTGCATAAAAGGGATATTAGTAAGAGTCACTGGGTTGTGGGTAGCCTCCCCAATCAATGGCCTCTTTGCCCAGTTACTGATTTTGGGCGTATGGCCAGCTCTAGGAAAAGTCTTGATTTTAAAAGTTTTCTATTTCAGAATGCTCCTGAATTGATTGGTTGAAATTAATTCAGTCGGTTAAATTTAATTTTTTACCAACTATTGAAATTTAAATGATCTAAATGTGCAAAAGAGGGGAGGTATGAATACTTTCCAAACTCACTGCATACAAGTTATTCTCTGCATGTGTGCATGTGATAAAATGTGAGCCAGTAAATGTATGTGAGCTGATGCATGTGTTTGTATGTGCGTGCCTACCTGCTACCAATTCCAGCTTCTCCCCAGGGTCCCCCTCAGAGTAGAGCTTAGGGTGGCAGCGGTAGCCTATCTGGCTGATGAGGCTTGCAGGCAGCGCCACCAGGTCCCTGCGGATCAGCACACAGTTGCGGTTCTCCAAGGCCAAGGGCACCGCTGCCATCTCTGGCTTGTCCTGGACTAATGAAAGCAAGCATGAACAGAAAGGATTCAGAAAGCTTTAGAAAAAGTAAGAGGGTTTTGTGTTACACAGCAAAACAGAAACAGGTAAATGTGTATGCATCCATATATTCATCAGATTATAAACTACAAAAACAGTTATGCTATCGTCCATACCCACAATTTAAATCGAGGCTACAAAATTTAATTAGTAAAGCAGGTTGGTGTATTCTCATACAAGTTTGTTGTGTTTCATAAATGTTTTAGAGCATTGCAGATGTATCCCAGATAAGTCACAATGCTGCATCAGCAACTTGAGTTTTGGAGGGGGACAGATCCAAAGCTGGGTGTTAGGTTCTTACTCACAAATTTGTTTCCCCTAACCTCTGAGATGACTTGTGAGTGTATGCACATGCACGCACCTCCTGTGCACACACATGCAAACACACACACACACACACACACACATAGAGAACAGGAGAAATGAATCCATTAATTGCCCCACACATGCACATAGTGTATACAGAAAAGTGTGGATTAATGCACTTGCATGTGCATTCACACTTATACCCACACACACACACACACACACACACACACACACACACACACACACACACACACACAGGAAAGATGTGCATGGTTCTCAAATATCCCACAATGTCACCCTGGGGTGCTCTGACTGATTGCAGATAGAGTGGATTTCATAAATATCTGAAACTCTAGAATTTGACAAACCAGTGTGATGCCTATGAGCTGCAGGATGCTAAGAATGATGGAAAGTGTGTGTGTGTGCACATGCGAGTTTGAGAGTGTCGATTGGTGTCCGTTCTGTGTGTTTATGTGTGAATGCAAACACACAAATCTATGCCTGTATGTGTAGGCAAATGTGCACCAGTATGAAAGTGTGGTATAAAACCATAACAAAAGCAGTACAGACCAGCTGTTGTAGCTATGATAAGGAGTGTGTTGTTGGTCACGATGCACTCCAATCATAACTCCATAAAGCTATCTTTATGCTGAGAGAACCCACACACACACTGGAGGCACAACATCCTGCTTTTTCAGATGCTCAGGATACATGATTTATGAAAGATTAAATAATGTAACTGGGATGAAATGAATGTGCTTCAGTTTTTTTTTGCACAATACATAACAAGTCTGAACAAGGAGCAACTATGTTAAAAAAACCCTGCGTTTATGGTTATATATTTCTGCAAGTCATGCCGAGTTTTACTTTTAGATCAGTCTGATATCAAATGAATATCCTCCATCTGAGCCAAGGGCAATTGGAGAAAGTAATTCACTTTCAGTCAGATCTTACATGACTGGAAAGATAAAACTGATGCAGGATTGCCATTGACGTTGTCTTGTTAGCATTTGCTTATTTGGCCAGTTTTTCCTTTAAACTACTTTAATTTACTGGAGTTAAGAAATAAATACTATAAAAGTTAGTGTAGTGGAATAAAATATTCTCGAGTTTGTTGTGACATAAAAATGCAATATTAGTTTTTGACTATAACTGAGACCATGCTGTATTTTTAGATGTTTTTAAGGATGAAAAACATTCCAGAGTAAAGCTTTAGTGCTCTCCACCAAATACGCCTATGGTGCTTGAAATACACCTAAGCACTGCAACACTTCACAGAGATCTCATAAAAGCATCAAAATAACATAATACTCACTCCCATAGGGGTTAGCTGAACGTCCATAGAGATGACTGTAGGCATCCTCTGTGATCCCATCATAGGGCTCTTCTTCAAACTCCTCATCCTCATTCTGGTAGGATGTAGGACTGTCAGTGGTTGGCAGGCTGGACGCTCCAGGACTGGACCTTTCAACTCCTGCTCCACCCCCACCCCCACCGGCCCCTTGAAGGTGGTAAGGAGGCAAACCAGGGATGTGGGTCCCACCAGCCGTTGTGTAGAACAGTGAACTGGCCCTCGCGAGCCGACTCCCCAACTCCGAAGACGAAATCTTGCTTTGTGTCGTGGGTATTGTCAAGGGTGTCGGGTCACCCCCTTCTAGTTTAATCTTACGTTGCGACAAGAGTAGGGATGGAGACCAGCCTGGGGTTCCCAAAAGGGCAGCCACCGCTAGGCCGTTACCATTATTACAAGGACTCTGCGGCTCGGATCCTGTTTCCTCTAAGGACCCTGCAGTTTGCGAGTCACAGTGAGGTGAGTTTGCCTTGAACATTAGGTCCATGCCTCTTTCAACTATATGCTGAATTTGGAGGTAGCCAGCTGTGTACATGACCACCAGCTGTTCACTAGCTGCCATTGTTAGCTTCCCTGTATAGCAGAAAGTGAGAATCTGCTCAAAGCAAGCAGGTGTGACTGAGGAGGGCAACTCAAACTGGGTCTTGGTGGAGCTGCTGAAGAGGTCACGAAAGTAGAGGCTGCTGGCAGCCAAAACGGCCCGGTGGGCTTTGAAAGCCTGACCTGTTTGATAGAAATAACAGAGAACAGAAAAAAGTTGTGAATATTGATACACAATTCTAGTATCATTTCAAAGTTCTGTAACTAAAATAAAATATCCAGATTTCCTACAAACTAACCTTTGACCAGGATGGATACATCGCAGTAGTGTCCCAGCAGGCGCTGCTCATTAAGGGAGCCCAGAACTGTGGCTCCAAAGTTCGGGATCTCCACATGGAGCTGCTGGGACATGTTGGCCGCAGAAGAAAAGGAAGATGGGGTTTCAGATTTTTACTGCAGACTCCGCCACTGAGAGAGGCATCTGTAAAAATAAAAAAAAATAAAAAGAAGGTATGGAGAATGCGTTGGGGAAGACAAATACAGTGATATTGAAGGAGTGAATAAAAAATGCGTGAAAGATGAAAAGACATGCCAGAGGGAGGTACAGAGGCGAGAAGGGAAAATTGAGAGAATCTTAAAGGAAGCAAAGAGCAAGATTGAAAATAGAGTTGAGATGAAGTGAGAAAATGAATACAGTTGAGGGAGAAGTGAGAGGTGTGTGAAAGAGAGATGGATATGCCGAGATAGTGGGTGAGAGAGTAGAGGCAGTAGAGTGAAAGGAGGAGCCAAGTCGGTCCACCAACAAAAAAGCCATTACAATGCCGTGCCTACTGTACATGAGAACGTTGTGAAATACCTTAAGGCTATGTTGTTTTACATGACTAAAATTCTAAGAAGCTTGGACTCATTCCATGTATTGCACTTAATGCATCAACAACAATTCTCCCGCAGCATTGACTTTGATGACCTGTAAGTCAGCCTAGACAACTTTTCTCAGTGAGGAAACAACACCGAATACAACCAGTTTTTCATGTCACAGTTTAGAGATACACCTCAATTTTGCTGAGCCTATGCCTTTGTCAGCATTTGTCCTCTTTCTAAACTCTGGCTAGAAAACAAAACAACACAACTCGTGTCACACACACAATTTCACATTTACTTGGATAGCTCCCTTTTCTCCTTCTCACTAACATTCTGGAGGCATATTTGCGCCTTCTTTCCTTCTATGAACCTTGTGTCATTGTTTTTTTTCTCCCCACCAACCCCCACACACACATACATATACGCACTAGTTTCATTATTAAGCAATGCTGCAGTTTCCAGGAATACAAACTGAAAAAAATGTCACCGCCTCTCTTACACACACACACACTCTCTCTCTCTCTCTCTCCCACTTCATGCACTCCATACAGACAGACATGCACTCTAGCTTACTTACGTAAAAGTGTGCACACATAAACACACGCACACACATACAGTACAGGCTGCATAGGGAAATTACTGTGTACTCTGGCAGGCAAGCACTCACCTGGAGGAACCAGCACACGACTTTCCTCTGCTAACAGTCTCTCACACATGCACAAAATGCAGAAAAAAGCGCTCACTGTTATCCCAGACAGTTCTGACCTGTGTAAGCCAGTCCTCTGGTTAAAACACACCATGGAGCCTTGGCACGCACAAACACACCAGCAGCAGTCAGGACCAGGACAGAAGAGTAGTAGTTAAGAGATGGAAGGAGAGCACTCTGTTGTCTTGCCGACTCTCTCTTTCACTTAAAGTGTCATTCCCACTGTCTCAAAAGATGATTCTCTCTGCTGTCTGACTTTTCTGTCTGTCTTCCCCAGCCTATCTTCTATCTCTATATCCTCCAAAGCCCCATTCTCTCTGCTCACTGTCTGTTCTAGCGCTGTCTCAAAGCCTCTCTCTGCCTCCCTGTCATTATCTCTCTCTGTTTCTCTCCCCTCTCTCTATTCTCCAAGGGTTGAATTCAACAAGTGCCGCTGTAGAGAGAGAGAGAGAGAGAGGGAGAAACAGAATGGGGAGAGAGAAAGAAAGCAGAGCACAGCAGAGCGAATCAATGATGAAAGGAGTGGGAGGCTCAGTGTGTGCGTGTGTGTGCATGTGTCTGCGCGCGTGTGTCTGATCAATGCAGTATCTATACGTCGCAGGGAGTGGGAGGGAGAGAAAAAACAGGCTACAGTTACAGACGGAGACAGAGACTGGGCAGAGCTAGAGAGAAGCAGAGGAGGGAGGGAGGGAGGGAGGGACGGAGGGAGCGAGGGAGGGGAGAGTTGAGACAGAGAGAAAGTCATTTGAGGACAGTACGAGTAGAGAAAGACAATTAGGTTGAAGCAACTTCTGCCACTTGCCCCTGGACACAGATGCCTATATGGTCTAACAGAAAGAGGAGGCGAATGACTAAGACAAAAGAGAAATGAGAAAAGCTTACAGAGGTCATAGCCACCATTAATTAATTAGACATCGAATAGTGAAACTTCTGAAATCCCTGTTTGACGCAAGTCTGGAGAGAATGCGTCATGTCTTTAATATACATGATGCAGTAATCCTCTAATCCTTCCAATTGCAGAATTAAAAGGTTCATCAAAAATGCTGTAATTTCAAGGTGTTTCCCATTTTCTTACAATCTGTGGAAGACAATAGTTAAAAAAAGAGGTTATACTTTTGAGCGAGTGTTGTGTATTTTCTCTGAATCATGCGAGGACCTCTCTGCCAAACACCTACACACAAGCGGAGAGAAGTTCTGTCTTCACACAAGACTATTTTGTATTTCTACATGAATTGATAAATGAAATGATTAATTTACGCCTCCACGTTGGTGGCCCAGCTTATTCAGGTGACATTCTGTGTTTTCTGGTGTTTCTTTTTGGACCAGCACATGGAAGGCCTCCCTAAATGTTGCTTGATGTGGATAAGGGAGGACAGGAGCCAGATGTCACAGCCTGTCACAGGGAAAGAAAGATAAAACACAACAGCTAACAGAGAGCATAACTTCCAGAAAGATGTGTGTGGGAGGATACGAATGCAGAATTGCTGTGACAGATTAATTAAGTGCATTTTTTACAGTATGTGCGCACACATACACATGTAAATGTTTTATTCTTGCATGTCAGAGCAAAAACACAGTGGAGGAAGCTGTCTGACCTCTGCGCTGCATTTTGGTGGAAGAGACATGAAGACAGTAAACATTGCAGTAAATGGTTTCAAAATCCTTCTTTTCACCTCACAATACACAATCTGTTAAAATAAATAAATAAAAAGCTGATGCAGATCATTTTTATATCCGAGCGTGTCCCCAGAAAGTATCCAGACACATTGCGCTTCATTTTTTGCCAAAGAAACCTCAAGTGGAGAAAGTTGTGCTAAACTGAGCAAACTTTTACTCTTCAGTCACAGCGGAAATATGAAAGGGAGGATATCACAAAGCATTGAATACAGTGAGTCAGACTCCAGTTTAGAGCGCTTTGCCTCAGCAGTGTGATATCTGCACGGCACATATAGGCACACATGAGTGAGCACACACAAAAAGCACAGTCAAACGCAGGAGACACAAATCCGCAAATACACTAATGCAAACAGACATATACACACTCCCCTCCGTTCTCTTACACACACGCTAACACAGTCAGGTAATCTCCCTGTGCACACTCAGCAATACACATTCTGTTTGTTTGTCTGTCTGTCCCTGAACCTGGCAGACTGCTTGTCCATCGGTCCGTCCGTCAGTTATTGTGACTATTGTATCCTTACATCGCCTCTTGCTTCTCCCCTCTCCCTTTTCTCTATCCTTCCCGCCCTGCATACCACATACCCACTGTCTCTCTGCCAATTAATGCACACAGGGCTGCATTGCAGTGAGGTTGGCGCGTGCCACAGCAGCAAGCACAGTACAGAGTCTACAGACATGCATGTACGTGCCAGCCGGGCAGAGCGAGAGGGAGAGGAGGGGATGGGGAAGAGGAAGGGGGAGAGAAAGAGCAAAGGAGAGTGAACGAAGAATATGTTGAGTCAGGCAGACAGGGCGGCAGTGTGCCACACTGCACATATACACAGACACACAGCCGCATGCTCATGTAAATGTATGCACGAATGAATATGAAGCAAATATGCATGTGCATGTATATTATGAGAGTATGCGCACAGACAGACGCATTCACACACATATAAAAGCGCACACAGACACAAACATCCACACGGAAATTGCAACCTCCTCCTGCATTAAATATAGACTTTGCACATCCCTGATAAAAAAATATAGGCATGAACTCCCTCAACTTGTGTGCCTAACGAGTGATTAATCTGTGTGTGTGTGTGTGTGTGTGTGTGCATGCCTCTCTGCTGCTTGTGTCCTCATTTCCTGCTGTGTGTGTTTGCATTTCCATGTCAAAGTTTCTTGCATACCAAGGCGTGTTTTTATAATCATCGTTATATACCCGGCTGTGACTTTTGGCACTGTATGTCAGGCATGTGTGTGTGTGTGTGCGCGTGTGTGTGCCGGCGTAGTTTCTGAGTTGAGATATGAGATTTGAATGCGGTTCTGATTGCTGTTGTCTGCTTTGTTGGAATGTGTTACATCCATTTTAATCAAGGATTCATACCTACGCACAGTGTTATTAACTGTAGCAGCAGGTCCAGGCATATTTGAATAATATGAAGAAATGAGACGCTTCGCCAGATGGCACACACGCATGCACACAAACACACACATACACACAGATTTAATTACTAGTTTTACTGTAGCTACCTACAAAATGACAATAGGGTAACATTCAAACATAAAACCATAAAAGTCATACACAATTATGATTCATGCATTTGCCATTTAGTACTTTATGGAATACTTTAAGTAAGTTCAACCTTGAAGTTAAGTTGGTGTCACACTAACTTTTATTCAAGATGCAGATAGCAAAAACCTAAGGAAGCTAAACATATATAAAGAAGACAAATACGGATAAGTGATGACATTAATTAAAAGTACAGCAATCCACAAAAAAAGCAAACTAAAAGAAAATTTTGAAGCAAGCTGAATAGGAACAGCTCCTTCTCCTCTCGCTTATGTTGCCTCTATACAATCTCAATATGAACAGTCCCCTCATTATAAATATTCAGATCCTGCAGTTGTTCTCATGTCTAAAGTGTACCAGACAACAGATTCTATCCACGTTGAGACGGCAACGCTCCCTGGCAACAGTTCTACCAATCGGGACCAAGCGGGTGTCTGCCTGAGTCTGTCTGAGTATCATTATGGGATGTCGAGAGAGAGAGAGAGAGAGAAAGAGAAAGAGTGAGAGAGGCTGCTTATCACTGCTTATAATGCAACATCATTCTCTGTGTATAGAGCCCACTGGGTGAAGTTGTCTGCACATACTCAGGATCAAAATCATCTTTTCTTTAAAAAAAAAAAATAATAATAATAAAAGAAATATCCCTATGATTCACACAGTTATGTAACAAACAGACAACTATGAAATGATTTGTTGTGGGCTGAATATTGTCTGGTATCTTTCCACTTGTATTCACTCAATATGCACCAATAATGTAACTCGTGGTCTGACTAGGAGAAAAAAAAAGGTTCAATTTCAGGTTTTAGGTAATGGCACAGTGCTGTCTGTGGCAGTATAAAAATGACAATGTGAATGAGAAAATCACACACTAGGGCTGGATGATGTGCCTTAAAACCTGTATGATAATAACTTGTCACAATTAGTCAGATAATATCAAATGTAACAATTCCTCTGAATACATCAGTGACTGATAATTCATTTCTTGTGCTGGCTCACGTCTGATTTGTTTGTCCTGATTAATACAGTATGACCACTTCGAGTTTTCTGGACTGTAATATGATTGATTTGTAACGTTACCATGACAATTAATCTGAAGTCGCCCGTTAGTTTGTCACTTAAAGCAGCTACAGTACATATTTTTGAGGATCAAATGACTATGTGTAATGTGAAAGGGGTCGCTCGCAGTGACAAACCCACAGAGAATTATCACCTGACTCTGCTTTATAGCTTCTTTTAGCACATTGTTTGTTTTTTTCCGGCCCACAACTTAATCCGTTTGGTTCACTCTCACCGCTCTCATAGCATTGTTTTGGCCACAGCAAGAAGCTATGTTCAGCAAAAACTACTTGATAATCCCACTGTGAACATAGCACAGTATTTAGAAGCTAAAGAGTATGAGGGGCTGTTTAGGAAATAATGTACACATATGAAACACGCACACATGCATTCACATGTTATGTTGTTCTCAAATGGATGAGGAAGCTTTTCACACATGTATGTGTATGAAGGCATTTCAGTATACACGGAAGTCATTTCAGTATATCCGGAAGGCACTTCCATCTCCGCGCGATTTTTCCCCTTGGGTCATAGGTTCATTTCATGTCATGGAGTCATAGAGAATCTCAACCGTGATCGGGTGGTGACCTGATGAGATTTTTCTTTCACATAGCCTAGTTAAAGCATCATGTGAGTGTTTCACATGTGTCGGTGTGAGCATTTCATATGTATGTGTGAGCCTGTTTCACCTGTATTTGTATGAGCGTTTCATATAGGTGTGTGTGTGTGTGTGAATGTGTTTCATATGTGTGTATATGCGCGTTTCATATGTATGAATGCACCCGTTTCATGCATATCTGTACGAACATTTCCTAAGTATGTGTGTGTGTGTGAATGTGTTTCACATGGGTCAATATGAGCGTTTCACATATGTGTGTGTGAGTTTTCAGTAGTATGGTTGCATGTGTGAAAGTGTCACGTGTGAATGCGTGTGTGTTTCATATGTGTTTGTGTAACAAAAGTCTGAATTTTTTCCTAAACGGCCCCTCATAAAAGAGCCAGATATTTTTCTCCGGAGCTGGTGTAGACCAAAAAACAGAGCTAAAAGGAGAGTGTATATTGGACTTACATTCTCCTAATGAATGCTAATGTCACTCCAAATCTGCTGGATGTGTAAATAGGCAACTGCATGCTAACAAGTTAGCCGTATCAACTTAAAAGGTGATAATAGGTCAGGGTTGCGTGCACAGCTTGTTTCTGGCACTCCAAGTGGCCAAAAGTGAGGCAGTGAATGAACTGAACATCAGTTTTACAATGTAGTTCAGCTATGTGGGTTGTGTTCAAATTTATTCGAATAAATATTCGAACAAATATAAGTTCTCAATCGTTCAAACTTGATTTTTTTAGAAAGTGACTGTTTTTTGTAGCTAGCTAGCTGTATCAATTTGATTATATGTAATTCAGACAATTACATCTGCAGTTTGAGACTTGGATTGGTAAGAGATTCATAATTTCGGTAATGTGATGAATTCAGGTTATTGCCCAGCCCTATCACATACTATATTATTGCCTGCTGCTACTGTAATTAGTGGTCGCTGTGAATTTCCCCTAAAATCAGTCAAAGCCTCAGTTGTCATTTGTGCAAAATGAACAATAAGATCCATACAGCCATTTTCTAGCGTGGGGACAAAGGATGAATACTAACATGTACACACCTATACACAAATATACACATGTAAATGTACAGCAGCTTTGTGGAGGAAGACAGCACTGCAGCAAGTTAACGACTATCACCTCGCATAAAACTCTGAGATTTCACAGTGGTTGGGGACTTTATCAAATGCAAAGTTGTGACAGGAAATTCCTGTAACGGTGGGCTACCTGTCAGTTTAGCTTGTAGTCGTGGTGATGTGAGTGAGAGAAAACCAGACAGCGGGAAAGACTGAGCATGTACGTGTGTGTGCATGTGCGTTTGTGAGTGTGAGCGATCCTCCCGAGGCAAAGGCATTGCTAATGAACTCCAAGTGGCTGTGGGAGGTAAACAAACAAACAGTAGCAGCGCCTACTACATCACACCAAACTCCGGTGACTAGGACATCTGGATGGCTGCATACACACAAACATATCAACCCACATGCCCTTGAACACACATGATGACTTTTGGGCGTACAGTTAAGAGAGAAATAGAGATAGAGGACTTGGTACATAAAGGGAGATTAAACTGAGAGTGGCGAAAAGGAGGAGTAGAATAGAGGAGACAGACGAACAGAAAGAGAGAGGACAGAGAGAGGGAGCGTGTGTGAAAGATGCAAATAGAAAAGAACAAGAGATAAGTTGACAAAGCACAGTAACAGGGAGAAGAGAGTTATAGAGGAATAGGGAAATTAGGCGGAGTGATAGAAAAAGGTAAAGCTCAAAAAGAGTTCTGGATGAGGAGCGAAACTGCGGGAGCCAAGACAACAAAAATACAAAGAGGCCTGCTGGGAAAAACAAAAGAAATCAGAATATCAATAGGCTAAATAGACCTGATTAGCTATACCAATCATATTCCCATTCAAAACTTGATCAGAATGGGCAATAACTTAGTATATGGTGTAATTTCATTTCAAACAGTTGCATTTGGTGTCTGTTTTTCAGAGTAAGGCAACAGACGAAGCCAAGCGATATTAACAAACTGACACTTTGTTCTAATCAAAAGAGATTCCACCTCCACATTACTGACTCCAAAATGTCAGCTCCACCAAAGAGGCTTCCCAGACTGCCATTTTCTGGGAAAGAAAATCCCGCTGCGTGACAGAGGACAAGGAAAGATAATACAGCATAACATGAGAACAACAGGGGGAAAGCGTTAACGACAAAGACGGTTGGATTTATCGGTAATACTAAGCTCATATTGCAGAACCACGGGGGCCTGCAGGTTGTTCCAGTTTATAGCAACACAAGTGTGTGACGTTAGAGCAGCAATGAAACTCAGGCCCAGGACTCACGCAAGACTGAGATATTTTGAACAAACACTGACACAAGACCGAAAATTCCCCCGATTTCCAACTTAAAAGGAAGCTACGTAAGCAGCACAGGAAGAAAAGGAGGGAAGAGAGAGTCCACCAACACAAGAAATGATTCAGGGGGCATCAGTAGAATGAATGTGTGTATGTTAAGCAGCAGCATTTGTGTGTGTACACAAGGATACAGTATACTGCACCATGACTGCCATGTGATATCTCTTTTTTTGGGACCGTTTCTTACTAATAAATCCTCTACATTGGCATCGGCTCACAGCTGCCATGTGACTGGTGGGTGTCCAAAATATAACACAGAACTGTACATTTTCCATGAGCCTAAGGGCCCTAATTTCATGCTGGCTCGCACTGATCTTCTGCCAGCAACGTATGTTTTGATGGGCTCAGGCAGATTTGTTCTCACCTTTGCCTGTTTGGTGATTTCAAGGCTCGCCCTGACATTACTTGAAAAGAAATGGTCAATGGAGAGCAAACTGATATTGGTGTCATTCTAGGTATGTGTGTCATCTTTAACTGCACCGTTAGGGACTGTATGAAAATTACTGTCCAGAAAAAAGGGGGAGGGGTGTTCAGTTTTTTCTTATCTTACCTTCATGAAGGAAGGATTTATTGCAATGCTGTTGTTCTAGGCTCAGTTAGTTTTAGTTGAGTGTACCTACAAAACTGGCAACAGTGTGAATGCAGCTTTATAAATCAAGCAGCAGAGTACATTTTCGTGGTACAAAGTTAGGTGTATGTGAACAGATAACTGTCCATCTCCAGTAAACGTGAACCACTCCACTTGAAACAAACATCATTTGCCCTTGGCATCACAGTAGGGGCGTTGTACTCCTGCCTTGTGACTCTGCTTTGACAAAGACATCAGTTTACACTTGGGAGAAGCTTTTGTGGCATCTCGAATGTGCTCCCTCATTTCCAAACTGTGATTGTGCCATGGCAGGGAGTGTACTGGTTTAAGAAGGAGCTAATTGGCTGTAGTTGATACCTGCGATTAGAGCACCATGATAATTTATTCTTGCAAGTACAATTACAAAGCAGGTGTGTCACTGCTGTGCTAGCGCTCCTGGCCACAAGACATCTGATACTCAAGTATGCTAAAACACAGTGGATTTGTGCAGTTGCTTGCACTTTGTTTCAAAAGCACAGGGCCCTAAAACCTCACTGATATCCTCCTTAACATGACCTTCATCTGGGGACAACAGGGGCCATGAGATGGCCTGCTGAGTGTCACTGACTGTCACACAAGGACTACAATTAGGTAAGATTTCACAGGAGGTCTGTATGTTTGTGAGTGTATGTGTATCAGTGGTGACACTCCCTATGCATTTGTTCCAAACATGATTTGATTTTATGGTGCATGAGACAGTAAACCATGGAGGAAATAGGGTGAATCAGCATGAAATGAAAGCATATCAGTGGTGATCCTGCACACATATACTATACAGAAAAAAGACACCAAGTGAATGGAGTTGGTGAGAAAATATGCAATTTTATTGAACATACCGAATGTATTTTAATATCGATATGTTGAATAAATTGACTTAGAATTAAAACAATAATCAAAAACGTTGCTGTTTATTGATGGTTTTGTCTTGATTTTTCTATAAATAAAAATGTCCTATTGTCCCAAATTTGGAATTGTTTACATCCATGTTTGCTAGCTTGCAGTCTTCTTCTTCACTGCCTTGGTTGGCGCATTGCTATGTCGCTTTGCGCATTAGTGCCACCAACTGTCGATCAGCGTGAAACCGGCGGCAGGAGTGTGGATTGCGTCTGTCCCAAAACGGGGGACACACTCGTAAAAACATTGCTCCATATCGCTACTAGTGGTCAAAAACTTTACAGGGTACCTTGAAGGATGATAGTAAATGAGAAATATTGAAAAATTTTAGGTGTTTACCATAGCTAACATTCTTCTTCCACTCATATCTTTCACTTCTAGGTGTTGCAGTCTTTTGTCTCCATATGTGGCTGGTGGATATGTTGGTCTTTACATCAGCATTGTGACCTTTGTCTATGAAGATTCTTAGTCATCCAGGTCAAATGCTATCTAGAAGTCAAACCTGGCTGGATTTGCTGTTTTAGTACTCATCCAAGGAGCTTCATCGGTTCTACTCACTGGTGGGGAGTTCCCAAGCATTTAAACCTCAAACAGTGTTATTTGTAATTGTTGGGGGAGTTTCAAGTCGATAACAGGAACAAACAAAACAGTTTGAAATGTGGTTTTGCTGAGTGTTCAGCGAAGGTGATAAAAAAAAAAACAGAGCAAAAAATGATGTTATTTACCATTTTCACAGCCTCATCCATCCAAGCCCTCTTGACCACCAAATTCTAAGTAATCTGAAAACACCTGTAGTGTAACATGGAGATTTTAGGGGTGTTCCTTTGAAGAATCACTATAGGTCTTACTTGCTATCCAACTAAATATTGGAAAATATATCCGACATTGTTAGAAAGGCTGGTACCAAACTCCTATGCTTGTAGCTGCTGAGGCACAGCTCCATACGTCAGGCACAGCTCCATACGTCAGGCTAAAGGGCTTTTCAAGTTCTAGCCTTTTCTGATTTACACTGGTTCACTCTCCTGGGAAAAACAACAGTGCAGACTGGAGTTTAAACACCATTTCATTACCTTCTGTCATGGCCCTTATTTAACTCTATGGACCATTTCAGGACTTATATTCAGGACAAATATGAACGTGTCTAAATGGTTCCAGGTTTATTTAATTTGGCAGGGTTTCGTAATGTTGGCAGGTCTATAGGTTTTTACCTGTTGGAAACACATGACATGTTGCAGCGCAATTTTAATGAAAAGGTCTTTAGGTATTCATGTGCTGGAAAAATGTGATTCATGACCAACAGTGTCAATCAAATAGGAGCAAGCAAGGTGAGAGGAATTTAAAAACTTGAAGGACAAATTGTATGTTAAAGTTTCCAGTGCATGTAGCGCCAGCAGTGAGTAACAGGAAGAGAGTGACACACAAGTATAGAGAGGGCGTAGATATGGAGAGAATAAACATGCCATTTTGATCACCCTGCGCTGTCGTTTCTGAGCTGAATGTTCTGCAGTGACACATGCGTGACATCAGAGCAGCCCAACATGACCGCCAGAGGAGCCCAGCGCAATGCAAAAACGAGGACACATCTTTCAGCATCAGTGCCCCTCTGTCTACAGACAGGCATACACAAACACACACCCACACAAAGACATACAGAGGGAGCTTTGCCCACATCGACTGAGTGCCCCATGTACATTTTTCAATTACAGCAGAGACAGAATGCTTTAATTCATTCTCCTGCATGGATAAAAAAAAACCAGTAGGGGAACGAAATGCTGTTTGATATCATGATCAGGGTAGGTGAATCAAAAGAATGTCTCATGACATGCGGCAAAGATTTCCCATGATAAAAATCATAATGTTGTCTAGTGTTATCATAAAAGACGGTTTGTTCAAGTGCACTGCAATACATACACATTTATTTTGAGTGCATGCAACCTCCCCAACCGACCCCCACCCACCTACACACACACACACACACACACACACACCCTTTACTGTGACCTAAGAATCTTCCAGTCAGCACCAGACTAAGCTAGCATACATGTGCTCAAATAACATGTCACCTCGGTTAACCTCATCACACTGGTAAAACACTGAAGAGGACCCTAGCTGACCTATGCGAACGGAGCTTGTTTATCTCTGTAAACTACATGGAAATAGGCAGCAACCTCACACAGCAGGTAAAAACATGTAGTTCCACTAAATGCACACACACACACACACACACACACACACACACACATGTGTAGGACAGGAGTGTTTACGACACAGATTTCTTTAGTGTTTCCAGGAACTCATACTCAGTTGTAATTCTTACTTGCGTGACTTTATGTACATGCTGTTGCAAAGGTATCATAGTCTTCCTTGAGGAAATAACATTAAAAAAACATAGATCAAGGTCAGAATCTTTTTTTTTTTTAATCACATTTAAGTGTCTGTCAGATTATCTTGAAATGATAGCAGGGCTATATGTACCAACATTGCTGATGGACTGACAATATGGAGCAATGCGGCCTATACTGTTTTTTTATTAGCTACAAAGGGGCTTTTTTTCAATGAAATTAGATTTTTTTATGTTAAAGTAATAGTTTTTTATTATTACTGGGAAACACACATTATGGGAAACACACTTATTTGCTTTCTTGCCGAAAGTTAGATAAGAAGATTGATACCACTCTCATATTTATACAGTAAATATGAAGCTACGGCCAGTTAGCTTAGCTTACCACGAAGACTGTAAACGGGGAAACAATTAGCCTGGCTCTGTCTAAAGGTTAAAAAAAAATCTGCCAACCAGCACCTCTGAAGCTCACTTATTAACACGTAATCTCATTTGTTTAATCCATACAAAAACCAAAGTGTAAAGTGTAAAGTGTAAGTGGGGGTTATGTGTGGGACTATTTCTTTCCTAGGAGCAGTGACTTCCCTGAGTATTTTTGTCGTTGTGAGGTTGCCAGGTAACCAAATGAAACAACAAATGAGATATAACGTGTTAAATAGTGAACTTTAGAGGTGCTGGTAGGGAGATTTCTTTAAAAAGAATTATTGGTCTCGAGTCTTTATGCTATAAGCGCTAACCATCTCCTGGCTGTAGCTACATATTGAACAGATGAGAGAATGGTATTAATCTTCTTATTTAAATCTTGGCAAAAAAACGAATAAGCATATTTCCCCAAAATGTCAACCTATTACTTTAATATTTAGAAATAAGTGCACAAAAACAAGTACAATAAGGGATTATTATGTTAATTGTTGCAAGCAGAATAACCACAAAACAAATTACATTTCTAGCATTTAAATATATTACAAACCAATAAATGTCAGGACAAAATTTCAAGTCAGAGTGGCTTTCACCTTCTACCGGGAACACAAGTGTAATGAAAGCATCAGGTAGGTAATGCTGTGATTTAGCAGTAATTGCTAACGCATGTTAGCTGTGGAAATGGGAAGAGTGGGGGGCGTGTGTAGTGAAAACTACCCGCCTCAGATTCCTGTCTTTTTCCACTGGCCCCTACCAGCATTCTGCCAGGCTGTTAGGGCATGAAGACCACATACAGGACAGGTCATTGCCACAGAGAAGGGGTCAGCCTATTTGCTATCCTCACTTATTATCTTATGCACTAATTAGCAAGGTTTGTTTACTGGCAGCAGTCTTGAGAGAGGCTTGAAGTTTGAAGCAATTTAATTATGTACAGCACACAGCAAAAGAGCATGGAAAATTGAGGTGGGCTGCAAGGATAAATGCCATCCACAGTGCTCTCTCTCTCTCTCTCTCTCTCTCTCTCTCTCTCTCTCTGTCTGTCTGTCTACTTCTGAGTGTGTGTGTGTGTGTGCATGATTCTGTGGGGTTTATTTATGTGTTTGTGAAAGTGCGTGTGTGTGTGTGTGTGTGTGTTTGTGCATGTCTGCATGCGTCATCCCCCGAATTATAGGTTTGACTTTCACAGTAAATCTAATGTCCCCTCACTGAAACTCTTAAGGATCTGAGAAAATTGTTCTAAACCTATTCAGGCTACTGTCTTCAGTTACAACGAGCGCACACATTTTTCTCTAGAGATACTTAAGCGAATGCCGGTGACCTTATAGTTGTGAGCCCTGATATAACGTAAATTGAATATACAAAGGGAGTTCAACTAAGGTTCCGGAGACTGAAAATCAAGTACCAGGTAATACTAACAATGATTACACAAGTATGAACAACTTGGAAATCTTTTAAGCTTTTCAGAATTGCACCTAATGCACATTACATTAAAAGTGAAATAAGCTCTCAATAAGGCTACATAACCTTGATGAATTTTTAATGTGCTGATGCCACAAATACCATCAAATGAAGCAAAATAGCTTGGACTATGAAGTATTATTGTGCAAAATCTAATTTTCCATCCTGTTTGAGAATGCGATCTCATGACTGTATCAGAAACACGTCCTCGTCATACTTCTCAGCACTCTGTAATTCTCTGCTACAGCTACGTGCTCCTATTCAAGCTGAAAATACTTGGAACAATGTGCACAGGCTCCCTTTCTTTTCTTTTTTCTACTCAAGCACAAATGCACAGACATACACAGTCACACACGCACGCACACACACACACACACACACACACACACACACACACACACACACACACACACCAGCACTCACACAACACAGACACGACATTCATGCCATGTGATCTTGCTAGGCATTATGCCAACGGCCAAACATGTCACTTACCAGAAATCTCTGAGACAGAGAGAGAGAGAGAGATAAAGAGAGAGAGTGAGAGAGAGAGAGAGTGAGACAGAGAGAGAGAGATAAAAAGAGAGAGTGAGAGAGAGAGATTCTGCACATTTGTCAGTTTGTGAGAGCTCCTTGTCAAGTGTAAGTACAGTACATACACAGGGAACATGAAATTTAGCTGCTACAGTTATCTGCAATGTACTGTGTGGTGTGGGGGTTGTCGATTCTGAGAAAAAAAGAGACACGTGATCTTTGAGATCTAATGTGGAATTGTTCTGAGGAACATGCCATGTTTACTGTTCATTGTCTAAATTCTTGGAAGGCTTCCTGAAAAGCACGTAGCCAGCCAAAGCAGCACAAATCAGTTACATTTCAAGATTCCTAATGGCTTTTGCTGATCCCCTCTCTCTCTCTCTCTCTCTCATTTGCTCCCTCATTATTTTTCCACTTTTCGGTCTTTCAGCATGCACATAAATGCTGTGTTTGTGCACAGTAAATGACAATAAAGCTGGACAATTTGTACTTTATGGTATCAGAAACTTAGATCCATTAGCCACACTAGTATCTCTGTGTACACTAAAAACCACTGGGGGAATTAGTTTTAAAGCCATACATGTTTCCCTATGTTTTTATCTCATTCGCAAATCTGTGTTTTCCTCGAGTGAGGCTGAAAGTGGGAGGGGCAGACAAAAGCTAGTAGCGGATTCCAAGAAAAAAATTCCGCCCCATTACATATTACATGAGCAGGGAATTCGAGGAACTGCCCAACCCTTTTTTGTGGCTTAGGTAATCACCTTTTGCACACAAGAAAATGTGGCATGCAGGTAGGCAGCAAACAAAGAGTGTCATGACAGGTAAAACAACACACCTTCTAGTGGCAACTTTATCATTGAGGTCTTACACATATATATCATCAAAAGACAACTAAAGATCTCTCTTTTTTGATTATTTTCCCTCTTCCTGTCAAAACATTTGTACTATTGATTCAGGTGGGAAACGTTACCGCCCGGGCAGCTACTGTGTATTAGTTAGACGACAGACCAGTGGAACATTGGTCATTTGGGCGTAATTTAGTTTATCTAAGTAAATTTATGTTTCAGCAGTGCTGCCAAATTCACTCATTTAGTAGTCAATCTGATTTGATGTGACTCCCAACTTAATTTTGGCTTTAATAAGAAAATATGTGGACAAGGCGAGGTCACTGGGGCCTCCAACTTTGTTTGCTAATGCATTTCAAGAGTTGAGAATTTATACCCCTTTAAACACACACATAGTGTCGAGTGGATACTCTTCCTCTACAGGTAACCTTTTGGATGGTGAACTTCAAAGTTATTTCAAATTTACGGACTTACCAGGCATTTATGCTGAACTCTAGACCTATCACCACACTAAAAAGAGACCCAAGTGATCTTTACTTTCTTTTCATTTCCTCTGGTAGATTAAATAGTTACAAGAAAGTGCTCTGCGAAAAATGCCGCAAGAGGAAAAACTACAGGACAAAAACATTTGCATGTTGCCCAAACAGAACCAATGTCATACAGACCTGGAAATAGTTAAGTATAATTTGCAGGGAAAACCCACCTTGACACCTATACAGTCAATTAGAAACAAAGTAGTGTAGAGTACAGACCAACTGATTTGTCCAGAAAATGTAGATAAATAGAATTAGCTTCAAATAAAATAATTTTCATTCAACAGCTGTGACATTTTGTGATTTTCTTGACGGACATCTGTACTGGATCTCTCTGGCTTAGCATTCAGTAGAAAGACATTTCAAGACAGTTAACCTTAACAGCAGCCAACAAGCCCGAACACACCGGCATTTTTTTATCCATCAGGGTTTAACTAGAACAGGCTCTGTGCTACGCAGAAAACACAAGACTCATGTATGAGAATATGATGTATGACTGGTGCCCTGTATCGCATACCATCAGCGATGACTCATTACTGTCTCAGGAAAGGAAAATCATACACACGTAAACACACTCTCCACATAAGTATGCACGCTCATACAGTACAAAGAAAAGTGCACCAAGCATGAAGGGGCGCACACACACAAACACACACGCACACGCACACAGAGCAAATGAAGCAGGGACAAAAACTGTCTCCAGTTTATAAATGTAGCAGTAGCATGCTGTTTTACTCTTCTTCTTAGTGTGTTAATGTAAAATACAGTAAGCATTGAGACTAACACTACTCAACATGTTAGCTAATGCTACCTTGTATCTCTTACAAAGCTCTAGAGGAATTTTATAGAGGTTGTAACCTGAATCTCCTTTTTTTTTTTGTGTTTTTTTTTTACAGTGTAGGCTATCTTTTCATGTGTTGACACAACATCAACTCTTGTTCATTTATGGGCCTAACAAGAGATGTGGCAAGACCCTCAATGAGGCAAGAATCTTTGTATTTTTCTCCCCCTTTCTGCCAGTATCCGCGTCAGTTAGATCTGAAACTGTGCTGTCGTTCTCTCTCCTTGACACTCCCCACTTGCACACAGCCCTGGGCCCCCTTGTGGAATGCCGTATAGTGTGAGGCCTATGGAGGAAGGGCATCCCGGGACAGAGCGAGAGTGCACACACACACACACACACACACACACACAGACACACACACATGCTAACACACTTGCAGACACACGCAAACGCACGCAGACAAATACAGCTGTTGAGAGCCATCACAACTCTTTGGCAGACAACCAAGTCAAAGATGAGTGGTGTTGGAAGGCCTCCGTTTAGAGAGAAAGAGAAAAAAAGTCCCACATTTTCCATGTATGTTGTGTTAAACTCTGAAGATAGAAATTTGGCAGTACAAACCCACATTACCCAGACCTGATTTCCCCATATTAGGGGTAGGAATACCATAAACTACCTTGACATAAGCTGTCTTTGTGTTGCCTTAGGGCAGGCAGGTACACCTATGGCTACATACTGATTTACAGTACAGTGTATCTTGTTATATCCCATGATATTTTTGCACGGGAGAAGCAGAAACAGATGGGCAATAAAATGCTCAAACACTCTGAAGTGGGATTCAAAACTGTAAATTGGTGAGGAACCGTTTTTTTTAAACAAGCTGTGAACTTCACACTACACTACTTGAATGATTCTCATGACTCTATAAGACATGCTTTAAGCTGTCGTTTTAACCTCCGACCTGTGCGACACCTGTCAGGGACCGAGCTGCTAGATATACTGCGAGTTACCCACTTAGCCCTGGTTGTTACCACATGACAAAGAGAAGATGTAGACCGCAACGAACTTGCAAATATTTGGGATTTTTTTGTCAGTCATCTTGAGAAAAAAAAAAAAAACACACTCTGCTTGACGGCGGACGAGAGAGTAAGAAGAGCATGTGAGAGGGAAGGAAAGTGACAGGAAATGAAGAAAATTGCCACAAGCTACATGCTGGCTAGCCACACACTGCACCCATGTATACAGAGGAGAAGGAGGGGGGGGGCAGGTATCGTATGGTATAGTCAGATGGCTCCTACAGGGTTCAGGTAAGGTAAACAGAGCCACAACTGACGGTTCTGACACTCCAGCAGTAAAGTGTATCAGTGAGACTTGTTTTTAACTTTTAAAATATAATCTTAATATTGCAATCACTCTGACTTTGCTAAACTTAAATTGATCCATATTGGTTCACAATCCTCACAGTCCAAACATTGTATAGCCTATATATCATGTAATTTTGCAAATAATGTTATAGATGGTTTAGTGTTATATCTCTTGTAGTAGATATTTTAAAGACAAAGCCATAATTTGAAGAAGCAAATATCTTGAACGAGCAGTGCAAGAAAAATGCTCAAATCTGATTGAGGATTTGAGAAGCCAGCTGTATTGGATCATATTATACTACAATATTAGGCAACTACACTTGTGAAATAATGTTGACAACACCAGCAACTTCAATAGATTTGCGTTAAGTATTTCTTGCAGCAATCATGCAACATATAGCACTACAATGGATGCATTATGGGTGGAGATTTTTTTTTTTGTTTTGACTTCATCGTGACGCAAGACCGATAATATCATGCCACTTGCTACACTCTTACAGTTTAAACTAATGACAACACTATTTCCTGTGGTAAAAAATATGCTGCCCGACATTACAATTAGACTACAGTTTTGGGTGGTAAACCCCCCCCCCAAAAAAAACTACAAATATTATCAGCCTGAATAAATTCTTCTGGTGGCGCGTGGTACACTTCTGCGGGAATCACCCACCATACTCCGCGTAAAAAAAATCTTCACCTTTCGTGATATTACTTCGTGAAAGTTTAACTTAGTCTATCTGGTAGTTTTATCAAAATTAACTCTCGTGCTGTAATGTCAGCAGATTGTCCGGGGTATGCAGCTGCCTATTGTACCTATAAAGGAGGAGAAGCGAGGGAATAATGCATGGTAAAACCTATGCGTCATACAAATCAGGCACTGTAAACATCAAGCCAAGAGGGGGGATATATTTACCCGTTACGTCGCTATTCCATAAACTGCGGCTGTCAGCTGGCGCAGATGTGGCAGGTCTTTCTCTTCGGATAACCTATAAAGTTTGCGGGACAAAAGCAGGCCCCGGTTTCCCCCTCGTCCGCTGGCTCACTCTATCACTCTAGTCCTATCTTGGCCGCTCGTCCCCCCCATCTCTCTATCCCACTCTCTCTTTCTCTCTCTGCTTGCCCGCTTCTGTCCCTTTGCAGGAAGTGAACGCCGCTCACATTAACAGTGTACAGACTGCAAGCAGCCTGACATCATGCACCACTCGGTAAAGAGTTCTTTTTAAAGACACAGACATGTTTGGTAGGACCTGCCAGGTAGGTACACTTAACTGTAGTCTACGCGGTCAGCAGCGTTCGGTCATATCGTGCGCCTTTACGAACACACGAACTCGGTGCACTCTTGCAGGCTTAAAGGTGCAGACTAGCCTACTGTAGGCTACTGTAGGTCTAACAAACCCACCGGATGACCAACACTGTGTGTAATGTGTTATTAAAAAAAGACAATATATTATGGGGAGGGGGCGCATTTGGAGAACACAAGTATAAAGGGGTGCCTTGTTGTGCTCCTGGAGAACATTTACATGTGTGGTTACCTCAAGTGTCCTTATGTGATGACAGCTCAGGCTAGGCTACATGATGCGCATGTGTGCTGCTCTGCTAAATTATAAGCGCCAACTGCTGGCGGTGTGACCTCAAGTCAACTTTTCTTTACTGCAGGCATACAGTATCACAGCACCACAGCTCTAAATCACTGCTACAGGGCCTACTGTACTTCATAGTGGCAGAATGTTCTTCCTTAAAAGCTTTCTGATCACACCGCTCAATCTACACAGGATTCAACATTATATTTCACATTTTTATAATATGTGACATTAACATTTTAATACATTTTATATGTTATATGTTTAGTATGTTATTTCTGCCTCATGATTCACCACTGTGCATGGCAGTGTATCACCCACAGTATATTAACAAACTTCATACATAGCCACACCTATACCCAGTGTTGGAAAATGTATTAAAATCCATTAGTGATGGAAAATATTTAATTACAAGTCAAGAAAGCAAATGTAACTATTTGTTAGTTTCCAATTGTTTATGGCTTTGTTTTTTGTTTTGTTTTTTTCATTAATTTTTTGGATTGACTTGGGGTTTTTTCCTTTTAAAACTAACATGCAAACAAGAAAAGGAAAAATAAACTTGTATTCAGTTGTATGTTAACATTGTAAGTCAGTGCCTTCATTTTGGCTCGCGACCCTTTAAAATAAAGTTCAGCCGAATCGCGACCTCTCGTCAAAGTTTACATATTTATATGAGCTGTGAGCTCTGCAAGCAAAGAGTGATTTTTATTCTCAGATTGTTAATGGGATTACTTTTTAGAGGCCTGAAGAGGTAAAACCAAAAAATAAATCATAGGTTCATGTTGCAGGAATGTTTCTTTTTCCTAACTCCTTAATCGTCCTGTGACCCCTCAAATTTATCCCGTGACCCCCTGGAGGGGTCCCGAGCCCCAACTTGGGAACCACTGCTGTAAGGTTAAACTACAGCAATCCATCAAACTTTATTATCCCATTATCTGAAAAGCGAGCAGCTGGCAACTACAGCGATCAGATAAATGTTGAGTAAGAAAATGTAATTGACTGCAATTATAAATTTGGACAAAATGGATATACTGGTACTTCAATTTAAGTACAATTACCTTTAAACAGGTAAACCAATTTAGTAAATGTATATACCCAAATTTCAAATTAAGTGTATTTATTTGTACCACGGTCCTGTGATATTTCTATATGAGCTTACAGTGGGCTGATGGTATTTAATAGATTTTACAATGCCCTTATTGTACCTCTTGGTATAGTACCACTATAATATTCCTATAGGGACTATCATGTGTCTGTGGTACTCAGTGGTGAGTTTATAATGATCTCATTGTACTTAGGTCTTCACCATTAGTACAATTACATTCTCATTAATGTTTATAAGGAAATTAAAGATTCTTTTATTATGGCTCATTGTTCAGCCACACTAGTAAAACTGTAACTGTAGCCTAATAAAATGATTTTGTTCGCTGTGAATGGGATGAATCAAGTTGACATGGTATGACACACTTCATTTTACTGCAAGCAAGTAACTGTGTGAAATCGCCAGTTGCTAATTCACTCTGAGTGATTGATCATACGCTCAATCTTTAAACTGTATGCACAGATTAATGACCTATGTGGCGTTCAAGGGTCCAAGATCTGGACTGGAAGAAGTCAATGTTGATCAACGACCAGGACAAAAAAAATTTAAAATGGCAAGTCATTCAGACATAGCAAACAACTTCAGCTTTTTAAAAAGAAAAAAGAAGAAATGAAAATGTGTATGGCATGACTTAATCATCAAGCCTACCTATTGCACTATATTGACATCACAAGACAGTTTCATGTTCTCTAGTTCTCCTCTGGTGTAGCTGGGCCCGGCTCAGGGTATGAGGCATATGATGTGTTGATCCTCAGAACAAAAGCTCATTGTTGCCCCCCGATTATCCATTTACAGCCTGAGGCCATACCAGTCTCAAGCATGTCTGTCAGGCCACTGTATCGAAGGTTCATATCTAAAGATGGCGTGCTGGTAGTTTCCAGGCTCTTTTACTTGGTTTTCTGTAGCCGACGATAAACATGGGAGTCTAAGCTGATGCTTGTACATGACAGCACACATGCAGAATTCAAATCCTCACAATCATACCTGGTTAAGCGCAAAAAGCTTGTTTCAGCGCTTCAACCTGTTGTGCCCTCGTTAGATCCTGTAAGCAAAACTTGTGCCATGTGAAAATGAGGCTATATAAGGTGATTGGGACACAGCCATTTCCATTGTTATGCTTGGCAGAAACAGTGGGGTCTAGTTGTGGCTGGTGTTTGCGTGCTGGAGGAAGCTAAACAGAGAAGTCTGTCAGGGCAGCTCTGAAACAATGTGGCGAGCGACTGTTGGAACACTTGACCCAAAGACATTCTCAATTTGAACTGTCACACACTCTCATGACACAGCTCGAGGCATGCCATCATGGGTGTTACTCAACACAGAAAACACATTCACTCGGCCATGTGTTTTAAAGCAGAAAACATTTCATCAACAAAAAAAATGTATTTAATAACTTTATAAAAAAAAGTTGATGTTTGCCACCCTTTCCACAAAAGCACATTACACACACTGTTGACGACTTCACGTGTTTTTTGGTCACTTTATCCACCATAAGTTACTGTATATCAGCTTCATCTCTGTGGTACTTACTTGTACATGACTTTTTTTGTTTTGTTTTTGTTTTTACACACGACACAATCGAAATAATCGCAACCTGGAAATCATGGTACGCTTTTGCATTTGGAGCCCAACTCGTGTTTTGGCACAAATGACTGTCTTGCATCACACAGCCGTGATGTACATCAGTCATATGTTAAGTCACTTTTCCATGCAACACTGACAATCACATTTTCCATTATTGTAAACAAATGAGTTGCTAGTCAGGATACCCTTTAAAATTTGTGAAAACGGTTTACAAATGGCATGAAAATAGAGATTTTGACCCTATTGGTCTCTTGAAAATCCGACATGATGACTCAAGTCTGACTCTTGTGTTCAGACTGACTTCATGCATAATTTTTTATAATATGCAACCAGGTGGTTCTCTCGGAGTTATACAGGACCAACCATTTTAAAACGACTGTACACACAGATGTTACACAGATTCTTATTGGATTCTATCATATCTGACACTAAACAAATAAGATATTGAGTTGACGTCAAAGAGTCTTTATGACTAGAGCTAAGAGCGATACAGAGCAGTCCTACAGGACATGCTAAAGGTGTATATTGTCCCATAACACCACACAATGCTGAAGTCACAGTGTGAAGCATCCACATCATACACGACGTTTCCCGCGTCGCTCACATTGCAGCTACATGTCCACGAACACCATGAAGCACCAGCCAAGCCCCCCCACCAGAAACATGGTGATCTGCATGCTGTAGATGATCAGGTCATTTAGCACCCCAAAGTCCAGGCGCCTGTGCCCCAACAAAAGCAGGATGACAGACAGCTTGTACTGCAGCCGCAGGAGTACGCGCACGCTGACGTACTGCAGGAAGAAGAGAGCAGAGAGCGCCACCCAGAGCAGAGAGGTCAGCAGACTGCAGCCAAAGTAGAGGAGGAAACGGAGGAAGCTGTACATGCAGCGTGAGCGCAGGTAGAGGTCAAAGTTATTGTACTTGGTGCGCACTAGCTTGGAAGCGTGCGTCGACCCACAGGCTGAGTGCATGCAGGTGGTGTGGGGGCCATGGAAGCTGCGCACCCGCCGTGGGATGGGGATCACAGGCATGGGTGGGCTACTGGAGCCCAGCACAGTGCACAGGAGAGAGAGTCCTTTGTGAGCGCTGCTTCTGGGGAGGCAGTTAGCTTCATTTGGTTGTGGTACAAAAAGTGGCTCTTCCAGGAGCCCGGGAATAAGATGTAGCTGCTGGTAGTGTCTGTCTGCTGTCAGCAAGATTTTCTCCTTTGAATGCAGCAAGTTTCTGTGAAGAAATGACATTGTTACTGTGTGTTATTTTCAAAATGTACATGCACACATTGCTGCAAACCTAATACAAGAAATGCAGGGTTGTGCATACATTTTCTTAAGTTGAAAACAATAGGTATATATATATACACATTTTAAGAGACAGGTTTAAGCCCATGTGAACTGTCATTTATGTTTTAATGACTAAATCATAGCTAGCACACATCATCTCCTGCCCAAAAAGGACATTTCATCCATATTCTGGTCTAAAAACAAGTGATCGTGCAAAACCAATGGTACTCTTACATACAACACTACGATGTCTTCCTCCTCACCAAAAAGGTTGGTGTTTGATTCTCAGACGACAGGAGCATTGTATCACATTATAAACAGTTGGCTGTAACATAAACACACGGGATTTGTTTTGTTTCTTCCCACGATGCACTGCTTAATGCTAGCGGAGATGAGGCAGCGACGGCGAGCCGGTGCTTGTACGTCCTGTCGCAAAATATACGAGTCATCGTGCTGTGACGACAGCTGCCGAGTTAAAGGGGAAGTGCTCCCCAAGAAAGGATGCTCGGTGTGGCTTTCAGTTCAAAATACTTAGTGTTCAGCAAAGCATTACGCAGGGATTTTACATTTTGGGTGTGTGTGTATCTTTGCAACAGTACATTGGGAAATAAAAGTCAGATGATCCGAGTTTGCTTCTAGGTTCAAAACTGCATTGTGATTTTCCCTACTTCCCTACAACAAAGGGATGGTACGTAAGGTCAACTTCACAACCACTTGGTCTATAGACATATTTTCTACAACATTAATGGCATTAAAAACAACAACAACAGTATGCAATTAATCATTATGTCTCCCCAATATGTCACACGATTTGTGGATATGTCCCTGGCAGTGCATCGGTGGAAGAACTATTCAGATCTATGACTTAAGTAAACGTACCAATACAACAATGTAAAAAATACTCTTTTACATGTAAAGGTCATGCATTCAAAATCCTACTTAAATGAAAGTACAGAAGTATTAGCTGAAAAATGTACTTAAAGTATCAAAAGTAAAAGTACTCATGCAGTAAAACTTGTCTGATATTATTCTATCTGACATTATTAGATTTTTAATACTGATGCATCAATGTGTAAGCAGCATTTTACTGTTGTAGCTGCTCGAGGTTGAGCTAGTTTTAAGTACTTTATATACAGTTAGCTACTAGTTTAGTCCAGTGGTTCCCAACCTAGGAGTTGGGCCTCTTCAAAGGGTCACCATATAAATCTGAGGGGTCGTGAGATGATTAATGGGAGAAGAAGGAAGAAAAAACAAAGTTCTGATACACAAAACTGATTTCATATATTTTGTGCACTTTTCTCTAATCTTTGATTTTTTGTAAAACTATGGATAATTTGACCTCTTTGGGCTAAAAATCATTTAAATTAAACCATGTGAGAAGTTTAGAGGGGAAATCTTTCTCTTTGGTGAAACTGCTAACAACTCAAAGACATCCGAAACATAACAAGAGACCCAAACTGCACACTGATTTTTGTAAGAGGTCACAAGTAAAAGAAAAGGTAGAGAACCGCTGTTTTAATCTTTAACAATGCATTGTCTTGTATAAGCTTCTCATGTTTTTTAATGTAAAATCTTAATCTGAGAAATAACTAGTAACTGCAGCAGTTGAATAAATGTAGTGAACATGGACTAAAACATCACAAAGATCATATAGAAAATCATTTACAGCCAAACACGTTCTGATTAATTCCAAATATGTGTAAATGTTTATCACATTATCTTTTAATTAGTATTTCTGCCATCACCTATCTACCTACCCAACCTAAGAGGGCTGGGTAACTTTTCCGTAACTTTTCATACTTGGAACAGCCAAAGTAAATTGGAGTCTTATGACTTATACTGTACCTGCAGCAGCAAAAATAAAATAAAAAAGACTTTGCAAAGGTCATGTGTGCATTTGTATTCATGTGTCTGTAAACCTCACACAAGGTTGCACAGTACGTTCACATGCACGTCCTCAGAAGTAAAACGTGTTCTAGCCTCTCACTCTGTATGTCACGTAACCTTCACTGGGCAGATTTATGGGTTGGCCGAATGATTACATCTCAGCTATCTGTCAGCAGGCCAGATGGCAGCAGGTGACGATAAAACACAATCAATACTGGGTTTAAAAAAAAAAAGAGTTCATTACAGTTGTTAATAAAGTGTTGGATCACTTTACCGGGGGTTTAAAGGTGTATTATGCAAAATTAGAAAAACAAACCTTATAATATTTAATCAAACATAGATAAAGCTGTCACTGAGGCTGAATATATTAATCCATGTACTCTGCTTTCACATTATGATTGAGTTTAGCAATGAAATCCATAGCACAATAATTTGAGTGGCAGCCAACGTCTGAAGTCAGCTCTGGCCATACAAATTAACATATCTGTATTTATTCAAATGGAGAGTGTTTTCTTTGTCCACAAGAGAGCGCTCACTGTCCACTACTGTGGTGCCATAGTGGTCTGGAATGAATCGCATTTGGGTAGCAAATACCTTTATATTGAATCCTGGTTCACAAATAATCAGTTCATCAAATCTCATCTGTTCTCATTAAAAGCAAAGAGTCATCTTCTACCTCAGTCAACATCAAAGCTGCAATAAAAAGTGTGTGTTGGCGAGAGGCAACTGACTGCAGCCTTAAAATCCACTTACCGCCATCTATATTCAGCGTGTTGTCGGCAGTATTGTTGCATGATCCTTTTACCTAAATGGCTTATTTTTCTGAAGTATTCTCCATGAAGGCTTTCTGATGGAGAGTTTCTAAAGCTCAGGGTCATCTCAGCGCATGTGTTGAATTCATTGGAAGAGCTGCTTTCAGTGCTCTCTTTCATTTGCTCATGTAATTTTACTGCTTCTGTATGAATCTTATCTTTGGCCATCACTGTGACAAACAGCATTTAACCAAGGCGCTAAAGTCTGGCTTCGGAAAAAAAGAGAAGACTTCTTCATTTTCAATATCAATAGACAAATGTTACATCAGGATATTTGTTATAGGAACCCTGAACAATAATTATGGCTACTAACTGACCTCCCCCATATATTATTCAGTTTAAGGTACAAGCTGAAAATCCATCTATGTGGACTACTAGTTAACCTTATCACTATTCAGTCATATGCCAAACAATAGTTCACCTGTAGCCACACAAATCAATTCCCTGTATTGTAAATCACTGAGTTATCACACCCATTTGGCAGTAACTTGGTTCAGATGCTTCCTTTCAGCAGGAATCTGTTTTCTATCTTTGCTCTGAATTGGATTTTTTGGATCTTTGGATCACTTTGGGACCAGAACCTGCTGTGCAAGTTGTTGCACTTCTTTGTCCCGGCTGAGTTGATTCCATTTGGCAAGAAACTTTTCTTCCTATCTTCCTCTCTCTCTCCCCCCAGAGAGGTGTACTTATAATGGGTTGCGCTATTTTCCAGGTTAGAAGATTAATGGTGGCCATTTAGAAAGGAAAATACCTTGAAGGGTATCCTTGCTTGTCAGGTAGTGAAGAACTAGATTCCTTTCTCAGGGATAAATAACGTTGGCAGAGCAGGAAAGGACACAGGTCGATCAAAAATAAAGGACGAGGCACCAGAATGATCTCCATGTGAGTTTGCATTTATGTTGGCCAAGTGATGCACAAACATGAGCATTACAAATATGCAAATATGGATCTATTTTATCAGTTGAAGACAAATATTAAAAAAACAGAAACTTGTAAAAAAAAGAGATGAAATGAAGAAATGTTTAAGGATAGGTTGCATTTTTGGTTACATGTTGATTGTCTAAGTGCGCAAGTTTCAACATATATTCTATATATTCTTGCCAAAAGTGACGAGGACGCTTCTGCAACCTACTGCTGACCAACGCAGATCAGCTGTTTCTTTTTAATGAGTCTTAATGAGTTGACCTATTTACATGGATCGCTGGTCAAACAGAACAAAGCAACATTTGAATTCAGTTGTGATGCCAAGTTCCAAATTGGTGTTTCACAATGGGAGATCTGATATAATCTGCTCACAGGAACACTAGGCCTACAATAAGGGAAGTCCAATTGTGTTATTGTAGTTTATCTCTATAAAAGTCAATCATGCAGCACATAATATTTGCAGAGAGCCATTATTTTCCCTTCCTTCATATTTGTTTGTATTCTCTGAAACATTTCATTGCATTTTCATTTATTCATGAGAAACAGTTGGATGAAACTTGGATGTTGGCCCAGGAGATGAGCACATGAGAGAAAACATGTTGACTTCCCACCACTGGAGGGAGCTGTTTGTTCAGGTTTCACTGCATGTTTAACAGCCTTTCCAATCCAGCGCTTGTGAGGAACAGCACATTCAAGGGCATGGCACCAAGCTATCTCTCTCCCTTCTTATATAGGCATGTTTGAACAGAATCCAGCTCTTACATTATTGCAGTCTTTGATAAATGGACACATACAGCACCATTACAGCACAAATGCCACTAAATAGTGCCAAGTTTAGATGTTGCCTTTCCCCCACATCTGGTTAATAACTGCATCCAAGCTGAGGAAGCTCCTCTGTCTCGTACCATTATCAAGAAAAACGATGTCAATAAAGTGGATGCTAGTGATTTAGGCATCCAAGCGCCCTTGTAAAGGATGTATACTGGTTCTAATCATGCATTATGGCAATATTATTGACTCATATTTTTCTCTTCCAAAACATGAAGACCTTTGGAGTATTACCTCATCTTCCCGAAGGTGGAGCTTGGTCAGGGGAAGTAGATTCTGTGTAGGTTTAAGTTTCTTTCCAAGTTTGAAAGTAGCTGAAGAATGGTGCTTTTAAAATGTCATTGCCAAGCCTACTTCTTCATTCTCTGACAAACTGCAGAAGGCCAAATCTACTCTGTACTTAGTAGCCTTGTGGAGTGGCAATCGCAATCCACAGCTATCCACCCTCCAACCCCTTCAAACCTTTGCCAATACATTGCCATCATGACCCAAAGAGTGTCTAGAGTGAGCAAGATTAAAGGGGCAACATGTCGAAATCCTTTCTGACTCCTCCAAATACATTTCGGCTAAATCAATTAATTCATTAACTAAGTAGAGGTCACAGCCAATAGTTGAGCTAAGACAAATTAAATCAATTAGTCGGGGGCTAATAAGATGAGGGAGACTTTAATTAGTGAAAGTTTAATCAAAGCCATGTTTGCGCTGTGCTGCGTTATGAAGCAGCTCAATGGATCTCCTATGGAAAGATCCATTAGGCCTGTCAGACCAAACTTTGGCCACATATATGAAAATGTATATTAGTTCCGTTTTAATAATAGGAGTTTCTGCCCGCTTTTATTTGTTTCTAAGGAATGTAAGGCATGTGGTTGTCCCTCTGTCTCCTCGGTCTGAGCATGTTTTTCTGTTGAGGAATCAAATTATTCATGAAAAACTTTAAAAAAAAAAAAAAGAAAGTAAAATAAATAAAATTAAAAGATGAGAAAAGGGCCTAACACTGATCCACTTCCAGGGCAGTTAGGTGTGCAGAGGATGCCAAGCCTCGGAGAGCAAATTAAGTACCCAATTAAACTAATTAAAATAAAACATGATGCAGGCAGTCGGGTCAGGCAGTTGCTTCCAAGTTTCTTTGCGATATAAAGTTGAATTATTAAGGAAATAGCCCCAAGCCCGTTCAAACACTTTCAATCTCCTTCAGCGTTTTTTCCTACGGTTTCATCATCTCATGTGCATGTGTGTCTGTTAAGTGCACACATCTGTGTGTGTTTCATCTGTCGTCAAAACCTGCTCCTGTTGCTCCATAGATCCCAATTGTGTTCATCTGGCCAGATGTTACTTTGAACTATTGTATGGCAAAGTTTTGCACAGCTTGGTAAAACATGTTCAGTTCACATGTGTCAGTAGTGGTTTCTGTATTACTTTGAGAGGAGTTCACCTTGGGGAAATGCTTATGTTTGAAATATAAGATTGTTATCCAACATTTTTATTTCAATAATGCACAATTTTGCCTATAAATAGTAAATTATTGGATAAAACAGAGAACATTTCACAGGCGTCAATGATGCAGATGTTTCCTTTTGGGTCTGTCTTTCTTGTCCCCCCCTTCTGTCCCCAGCCTCATGTGACTGGATTGGGCCTGGCTGGTGTTAATCCTTGGCATAAGGGGGCTAGGCTGGATTATCGACTGATGTGGAAACATCTGTATGGGTGGATGAGATGGTTGCGAAGCTTGGACCTAGAAATGGAGGAGGGGGTGTTTGGGGTGGACCGTGGCCTATGGGAGTGGTGAGGCTGCTGTCAAAGGTAGAGTATGGCTGGAGACGAGAGGGATAGTGGGAGCCAGAATGTGGCATTTCCTTGGTTTCTTAATAGCACTGGAACAAAAAAGCATGCTTGAATGAATGTGTGTGTGCATGTGTGTGTGCAACTTGCCATTTCAGTACATGACAGAATAAAGTCTAACAACTACGGGAGTTTTGAAAAAACATTATCAAAGGTTAAATATACCTGTACTAAAAGCTAAAAGCATCTTTCAACAAATAAGAAAACTATTCCTGCCCACATTTATTTTAATAGTTTAGGATATTTAATAAGACCAAGGCCTGGGTTTTGTGTTTTGCATATTTTGCATACAGACCCATTTCTATCTGCATAGAGCCATTAATATGCAGGGATGATTTAGAGGGCAGGGGAGACTGGGGGATTAGGCCTGATTCAGTCCTCACTGGGGGGAGTTTGAGGAAGGAGGAGGTTTACATCAACAAGCCCTGATTTACGTTGGCGAACAGATGGCGGAGAAATTGCTCTGTTTGGAAAAGATGTACAATTTATTTCAGTTGATACTGGAGAGAGAGAGAGAGAGGGAGTGTGAGAGAGAGGGAGAATTGATTGTTGCAGAGAAAGAGGGCTGAGGGCTGAGATGAGGTTACTCTAGAACTGGCAGGGTGAACTTTACTCTCATTGTACAGTAAAAAACAGGTGAAGCTGCAAGCTTTTCTGAAGCATTGGGTAAAGGTTTCAAGATTAACATAAATCATGATAGACCTGAGTGTGGTGCAAGCACATAGCAGTTTGTTTTGAGCAAACTCTGTCTACTCTATCATTACTTTTATGTCGTCGTCTACTATTCTTTGTTGAAGCCTTTGCAATTCGTTATAAATGAGCTGTGTGTGGCCAGTTAGACCGCGCATGTAACAGATAGCAGTGTAGCTGTTTTTGGATCCTTTTCTTGTGCTGTTCTAGCAGAGCTCTGAACTCTGGTGCAGTGTTTACTGTTCTTGCAAACTCACGGATTTCTGCAGCTGTGCCAGTACCTTCCACCACCAAAGCATTGCAGACCTTTAACTGTGAATCGGGGACATGAAGAGTTGACTTGCTACGTCCTTTACGTTTATGTTCTTTTGTTGAGGCAAGAATAGAAGAGAAGAAGACAAGTAAACTGGTTAGACAAAGTGGTGCAGGTAAATTGCAGCTCATGCAAACCTCAAGCACCCATGTGATCAAGACATGCAGCACCTTTCTGGATTTTACTGTGGCATTCCGGTCTTATCAATACATGCTTGGCGCTGTGCCCCATGTAACAGGCTGTGATGAAGTTTGATCGTAGCTTGGCAGAGAGAAGATATCAACTGCGAAAGTCCACCAAGGGCGGCAAACATTTTGGCTTTTGGATACAAAGAGTTCCAAAAAAAGGGTAAGCGCTTTTGTTTTTCATTGCTGCTGCTTGAAATGTCGCTATTTAACTAAGCTACAGAAATGATACCTTGTGGGCTAACTTTAACTCTGTTTGGCCCAGCGACAGCGGCCCCTATTCGTTTTCTACGGAAGGCAAGTAATTCATTTCTCCAGGCAAAACACCTGTGGTGATTGTTCTCCATGTAAAATCCCACATACCGGCAACATCTGGACACATTTCAACTCTTCGTAAAAGCAGCAATTTTATCACATTCGCTCCTCTGTTTGGCACATCTCAGCTACCGTAGCATTATTTGATGTGACGCTGTGATTCGGGCATGTCTAAGAAGTGACAGTGAGTTTCTGAACTGTCACCTTTATTTATTTATTTATTTTTTAGCCCACTTGAATTTGGCCTGTCCACCCAACGGTGTGTGGAATGACACCCCTGATGTAAACCCTCTTGTCAATTAAGGATCCATACACTACCATTACATCAAGTAAGCGGAAACATGATACATTTACCACATACTGGATGCGATCAATACAGCCCCTACTGTCACTTCCCATCCACATTTATGGAGATTCAGTCTGCAGAAAAATATTGATCCACATGAAGCAGTTTTGATGGAATGTGGTGATTCTGCATTTTTATGATTAATATGAACAAGTAGTCCCAAATGTAGTATTTCGTACGTTTTACACAAGACCGAGAGCTGTGACAGCAAAAAGTTAGTCGCGATCTCAGGCTAGCAGTCATATTGTGTTACTGAATTATAAAGTGAACTGATCAAGTCTGTTGATTTTAATAAGCACGCAGAGAGAGAAAGGTCAATGCTAACGAGAGTCCCTCACTGAAGGGGGTGCCAATACAGGCAGTTAAAATTGAGATGGGTTAGAAACCTAGGGTGTGAGATAGGACTGGATGTCAGGCTCTGTTTGTGTGTGTGTGTGTGGGCACACAATTAAGGAGTGCAAGTGAAAGGATACTAGTGAGGTAAAGCTCGAACCACTAGCCACCATTAGCCTGATTGGCCTGAGAGGTCAGCAGGGGTCAATTGATGGGTCAATCACATTGTCGATTTGATGACCCAACCACATTGGTTCGGCAAATAGAGGGCTGGACGCTGGACAAGCTCGCTTTCTCCCTCCCTTCGTCTGAGTTATTGTGCACGCCGAGGCTACGTTACATTAACACAGAAAAATCTATCCGATCACTTATGCTGATTTACACTTGGACTGCACTGCCCCGTCAACCCTCTTGACCAGCTCAAGAGAGCATTTTTAATGCAAGAAGATTTATGCTGCAAATTACTTCACAGTGGTAAAATATGAGTGCATGAGGTCTGACATCTGAGCAGTGTGTTTGCGTTGGATTTTTTCAAACCAGACTCAGTAACTAAACCAAAAAATAAATAAAAAAAGACGAAATCTCAATTTCACTTTACTTTCTTTAAACAACATATATCACTATTGTCACTCAACGTCTTTTTACTGATGTATCAATTACGGCCATCAATTTTAAAAAAGCCAGACCTACATGTGATTTGAACCAAAACGTGGCCTAGATCGAAAACACAAGATAAACGCATCAGTTTTCGAAGGCTGTCTCCTAATCTGTAGCAAAGTGCCAGGAGATCTGCGTATCTTTATCGGTGCCCCATTAATGATACAGCAAGTACAAAAGTACCCCAGCTCGGATACCACTCTTCCTTTAACATGCCAAGTCTAGATCCACCTGAGCCACCAGAAAGAAATACCTCCACACGCTGCTCCCAGCGACATGATGTCAGGGGTCAAAAGGTTAAGGGTCAGGAAAGCAGGTGACCTAACCTCATTGCATCATTGCCACCAACACGGCAATGAAAGGATTACAAGGGGGGAAATGGTAAACTTGTTAACCTAAATGTCTTTCTTTTTTGTTTGTTAGTCTGCTGCTTTTCATATTATTATTATTGGTAAGTGAATTGTTGTTTTATACTTTGTTAAATCTGCATTAACTGACTTTCTTGGCCACTTGAGAGCAGAGCAACAAGCTGTAAACACAACAGTGACACATTGTCATCTTATAAAGTTAATTTGAGGAACATGTTAGCAAACAGTTGCCTGTTTGCGCATCCAGCAGACACGGAGCAACATTAGCATTCATTTGGAGTCATGTTTGTGTCAACCTGATTAATGCAAGTCCAATATTCACTGCTGCTGCTTCTAGCTCTGGTCTGGTCTCCTACTCCTGAGGGAAATATCTGGCTCTTTAGCAGCTAAATGCTCCACTATGATCACCAGCTAGTCACTAACTTTACCTGTCGGCCGTTCGGTGCTGGGCTGGTAGCGTACAGCGAGTTTATCAGAGCTTTTCCCTAGGTGTGGGTGGTAAAACCAAAACATGGACCTGAAAGACGCTATAAAGCTGGGTAGAGCTGAGGGGGAACTGTAGAGTTGTGTATGTGAATTTGTCACTACAAGCAACCTGTTTCACATCAGCGTAGTGTTAATATAAAAATATTGATTATAGCAGCTTAAAGATCTCTAAGGTTTCAAATCAAGTGTAGTAGCTGACAGTAAACCCCAGGAATACTCAGTGAGAGATTGCATAGAGTTACAGAAGCTAGAGGGGCAGCAGTTAGCCCAGAGGGGATATCAGGACTTTGGCTGTCTATACCTTTTCTGTTTCTTGCGTAACCCATGTTTGCTTTTCGTTTACCTTCTGCTCAGCTGTCCACACCTACCTCCTACATCTCCCCTCTCTTTTGCTCCAGACGTCAGCAGAGGGCTTTAAGTACCTGAATTATCGCTCTTGTACCTCATATTTCTTCGCTAGCTGACGGGAGATTACCAGTGTCAATTAGTGTTTATGGGATTCCTGAAACTCTCTCAACATCCTGCCTCTTATTGGAAGAAAGAAACTGTATTTATTAGCATTTCTTCTCCTTTTCTCATTTTTGCAAATCTTTCACATTTTTGCATCTTCTAAACCCTCTAACACACATAAAATGTATCAATGAGTGAGGCAAATGAAACAAAAATCAGGTTAAGGATATCAGTCCTCCGGGCTGCCGTTTTTACAATAGCTGTGTTCAGCAGTGCTGCAGATCAGGTGTCCAGCTTCACACACGGTGACCCCAGGTTTGCAGGTTTGCGGTTACCTCAAACTCCTCCAATATTAAACACATACGTCTATTATCTGCAACTGGTCTCCTTTTACACGGGGACACACGCAGAGACACACATGCACGCACGCACACAAGTGTCCGCCTTCACATGTGCATGCATGTTTTGTTTGTCCGTGTGTGTGTGTATGTGTGTGAACTAAGGACAATGGATGGGCTCCCACTGAAATATTTAAGAAGCACATAGCCTGTAAGGTGTTAGAGGTCACATCACCGGGAGAAAGAGGAGGAGAAAGAGGAAGAAGCAGGTAACATCAAACTTTGTGGTTATGTGCTTAAAACTGGAATGGTCCTGGCATCATTCATTTCCTGTCCGTCCCTGCTGTTGTTTCCTGCTCCTGTGGACGACCCCGGTATTAGCTTTAGCTTTTAGCGCATGTGCTTTAGCTTAATATCTGTGACATTTATTCTCTCCCTTAATAACTTTGAGAGAAACCTTTAAGTACTTTGTGCTTTTTTATATGTTTCCTCACATTAAGATATGCTAATACACACCTTCATAAAAAACACATTTTAGCTATTTTCTTATTTTATTTTTGTGTAAAAGCTGTATTCATGCAATGGCCATTTTATAAACTGGCAAACTGTAGATAAAAGAGGTTGGAACTAAACAAGTTTTCTTTTTTTAAAATTCAAAATCAGCATTTCCTACCATGCTAATTAGTTCCTCCACAATTCCTAGCATGCAGCAACATTTTCATGCTACAAGAGCAGACTTGCTTCAGAGCTTGTGGCGGCTCATCCTGCCCAGGTGGGGTTTTGTCCCAGTCAGCTTGCTACAAAGAGCGTTTAGCCTCTCCTGAATAATCCAATGAGAGCATCCGGTAGATGGAGACCTGGGGTTCGAAACCTGAGAGCGACATCTGACACATACGCACTGAGGGGACCTGGGGACTGGATGACTTCGGGTGGTTGGTGGTGGTAGTGTGGCTTCTGGACATGTCACCTAACCCATAGCTCTCTTTGCCCCCCCCTCCTGCTGCTCCCTTGTTGATGCCTAAATGGGACAGAGTGGGTTGTGGTTGGAATAAACACACTCTCTCACCTGGCCTTGAAGGGGTCCAGTTTCCACCAGAGTCTCTGGTCTGGTTTGTTTGTCTTTCTGTGGTCTGGCTTAATATTTTTCCTCTACTGTGTGTGTGCATCTGTATTTGATTTTGTAGATGAAAGAACATGCTGAAGAAGAAATTCCAAAACAAACTGATTACATTTTTTAAATATATTTGCAAACAGCTAGTTGAGAAAACAAATAAAATATATGATAAATAATTACACACAGGCATTTTAGAAATGCAATGTTGCACCTTTTTCATACATTTTCCACCAAAGTATGCCATGGTGCGGTCCAGCCGTCACAGAGGTTCATGTCCCAGCTGTCAAGCAATCACAATTACTGTATATTTGTTGGCCACCTCTACCTCTCTACCTCTCGACTCGCCCTGAACGTGGTGCTCAGTAACTTATCGCCCCGTCCCTAACCTTTCTGGGCAGAGGGCGCATCCATCATCTTAAAGTGCGATCTATTCCGGTCCACCTTCATTCAGGAGGGGAAATGCCTGAGCCAGCGTGTGTGTGTGTGTGTGTGTGTGTGTGTGTGTGTGTGTGTGTGTGTGTGTGTGTCAGCACAACTTATGGGCTGTCAGCACAAAGTGCAGAGCCTTGCCGGAAACTGACAACCACCGAATGACTGACAGGGACATTGCACCTTTATGTTCCCTATATATGTGTGCGTGTGCATGTTTGTGTGCTTGTCTGTATAATCGTGCACATTAAACCTCCCTTCAGTTATATTTCTCTCTTTGCCCTAAAGGCTCTTTCTATTTTTTTATGCCACTCTTCACGTAGTGAGGCGATGCACAGAATCACCACTCATCATTATCATGGCTTCAACGCTGTCACCTAGGAATGTGATTGTGGCAAATTAGACAAGCCTTCTTTGCTCATTGCTACAGTAATGGCGTTCATCCTTTCCCAAGACTCCTATAATTTTTTCTTTTTACATTTTAATGTACCTCTATATATTTTCATGTCTTACGCCCCCAAAAACAAATTAATTCCCCTCTTGGTGACACTAAAGGCATAAACAAGTTAAATTTATGCTGTCATCTCACTGCTTTATCAGTGCACGTCTGTCTCTTCGCTTCTCAGTGTAGCTGTTATTCTCAAATTTTCTCCTACGTGACTCCTCCTCCTTCATTTCTCCTTTTATACTCAGTTTTTCTCACTTTCAAATATTCTCGCCTCTTTTTCTGCTCCCTCTCTGTACCATGTGATCCCTCTCTCCATCTCTCCCCCAGCCGACCCTCCTCTTTCCCATCAGCACCCAGGGGCTGATGAATGCGTGGCCTCCTATTGATCGCGATGGGTGATGGATGATGGCTGGGAGATGAGTGATGGGGTGCAGGCAAAGGTGCCAATAAGGGGGCAGCCGGAGGGTGGGGTCTCCCCTACTGGCGCTAATGGGAGAAGACTAGGGGAGACGGCCACTGTGGCAACCGCTCAGCCCCGCCTTCTCAACCCCAACCACGCGCAGTGCTGCGTTTCAGCTCTGCTTTGCATTTTCTTCCCACACATCTATGGGTCACGCTTTTATGTCCTCTTTGAGATAGGCATTGCATTGCATCCAGTGTGTGTTTGTGCATGTATGCTTTGTGTAATTGCATGAGGCTGCAGAAAGTGTTCATGTGTTCCTGTATGTATGGCCACGAGTGTGGGAGGAAAACGGGGTAAGGGTGTATAAGTGTGCATGTGTGTGGGTGGGGGGGTGGAGTGCCCAAGTGGTGGTTAGTGCGAAAAGATGATGGATGATGGGGCAGAAGGGGAAGACTGCTTCGCAGCTCCAAATTGATATCCCAGCAAATGTTTTTGTCTGCTGTGAAAAATGGTGCCGCAACTCTCATCTCCACTGCCCCCCCTCCCCCCTCCTCCCTCCTTGGTCTCTCTTCAGGCTTCTCTCTCTGCAGTGAATCACACCCTGCAATCCATTTCCAACACCCAAAGCTTTACTTCCCGCTCCCCAGTATCCTGACAGCACCTGATCACTGCGCCGGCCTCCCGGCTTTCTGCTCACATTGTATACCTGGCTCTTATTTCCTTGTTGCCATAGAAACCTGCCTTGGATTATTGTTCATCACCGCTCATCATTTATCCCTTTCTTTGCCTTGCCCTTCCTGGCACAGCATTTAGTAGCTACCTATCAGTTGTGGACTATTAGTGTAGCTGTTGGGGGAGGAGTGGAAGAAAAAGTAAAAGTCCTCCAGGGAGAGGGCGGCTGATTCTCTAATTGAGTGGGATGATGTGGAAGTTATAGAGCCATACAGTTTAGAAAGGCTATGCTGTACAGATTTTTCAAATGTACCCCTTTTTTCTTTTTTTTAAATATAGCTTTGGGGAATTTTTTTTTTGGCTTAACCAATAGCCTCATTGGCGTTTATTGCAAAAAATAAAATGTAGTATATATAATCAGTAACAAAGAATGCAGGACATAAATACAATAATAAATTACATGGATTTAAAAGACCATACCAGTGTGTAAGCAAATTTCTGCTCTTTAATGCACTTTTTTCTGACAATTTTTGAGTGCTATGCAGTTTTAGATTTGTATCTACCATTCCAGGCAGCCATTGTCTTCCAGTCTTTTCAGTACAGTATGAAAATCAATTAGCAGACTCATATAACTTGTTTGGGTTCTGTAATCCATCACAGTGAACATCAAGTCTGCATTAGCTCACCACAATAATGTAACTGTGACAAAGAAATTCACTATGATACCACAACTCAAAACATGTTTTAAGAATCTGATAATTCATTTTCATTTTGTACAAAAATGAATGGAAACCAATGGCTGCCAGAAAAAATAGAAAAAGTACATTCAAATTTCTAAAATGCAGCAGCATGGTTTAGAAAATCAATTAAAACATACATGATTTACAGTAAAAAGAAGACATTGCTAAAAACACATTTTTAAACTTATTTGGAAGAGAAAACAGTAACATTATTACCCAAGCTGTGCACTGCAAGACCAACTTCCTGGTTCAACTTACTGTTTACCTTCAGTGTTACCTCCAAATTAAATGGTTAAGATATTCTGGCTAAAGTGTTGGCTTGTTTACAACCTCTCTGATCATCTGACCACTTGTTTGATGCCCTGTTGGACTTCGCTGTAATGTTGCCACATTCTGGCACAATCTATGAAAAATAAGACCCATGTTGTAATAAACCAGATTTTTTCTTGAATAGTCTCTTTAGGTTTTTATTTAGGTTGCTATTCCCTTGCAGTCTGTGTGGGTTTAAAGTAGGAAGTAGGGCTGACACATTCACACAGTCGGATGGCATATTTGAAAGTGCTCTATGTTTTATGGTTCTGGGGAAAATCAAGTGTTCAGGATGAGAAATGAGGGAGCAATGTCGGGAGAAAGGGATGAGAGAGTTGAGAGATAACAGGGGGATAACAGGAGAGATGGGGATGAGCTCACTTCTTTTGCGGTGCTTAAGGAGAGAACCATCTGCAGGAGAGATTGTGCCTCAGATTAGGAGTGAGGCGAGGCTCCAGTGGAGAGGATTACGCCTGCGAAACAGAAGCAACACTAATAGAGGACAATCCAGCTGCCTGGAACTAGCTCTGCCACCCACCCAGGAAGACACATTAGCAAAAGGAAAAAAAAAGAAAAATAGAAATACAGACACAGAGAAATGCACATAAACTCCACAAAAAAAAAAACATACTTACATTAAAAGTGGATTTTAGCAGCAACAAGGCAATGGGCCAAGAGCAATATTTGGAGGACAAGTGATAAATATTTGTCTATGCAGACAACATAAATCAGGCCCATTATTTCTCACCCTGACTGTTCTGTATCTGGAACACCTCATTAATGTGTCTCTTATGTGGACATTATTCTAGTGCTATCTAGTGCTAACTTCACCAAATGTCTTTATACTATGATGGACTATGTGAACTGTCCAAAACACATGTCTATCTATATCTGTCTCTTTTTTTTATCAAAGAAGTAAAAACTGTAACAACAGAGTTTTTCTTACAGTTACAATCTCTAAATCTGAGGATAGAGTCCAGCTATGTTTGGCTCCAGGATATGTCGTAACTCTAATCCTAGTTCACTGACTGGGCTGCCCAGTGAAGGGGCCAAGAAGCCTACTCCCATAAGACCAATCTATCTGACATCTGGGCCTCTGCCTTTCTCTGGGCTCCAGACAGATGTTGGATGATTGTTAAGCTCCCAGCGTTCTTAGGGAAGGAGATGTGAGAGTTGCCAATGGTTTGACAGTGGTTATCAAATAGCTCTGTGTCAATCAGGCATGCAAGTATGACAAAAGGTTTGTAGATGCTGGGGATGTCTTGAATTGAAGGCCCATTGAAAGATCATGTGGTGAACTTGTTAGTTGTTGAGTTAAGGGCTGAAGCTTCCATTGAGGGCACTGAGGTCTTGTTCTCAGCATTTATTTCTTGGAATTTGGGGATTAAAGCAAACTCAGGTGCATTTTTAGCCATGCTAGCGGCGTGGCTCTAGGGATAGCAATGTTGATCTGTTGGTTGGTTGGTCAGTCCACCACTTTGATCCAGACTATTATTTCAAAAAACTATAGTATGGATTGGCACAAAATTTGGTGCATACATTGGTGGTTCGTTGGTGATATATCCTAATGACTTTGGTGACTTTTCCTCCAGCGCCACCATGAGGTTGACATTCGTGCTTTTGAGTGAAATGTCTCAATTGTATCGCACTATTGGATGAATTCCCATGAACTTTTCATGAAATTCATGTCCCTCTCAGGATGAATTGTAATAACTTTGATTTGTGATCCCTTAACTTTGAGCATGTTAGCATGATGATATTAGCATTTAGCTCAAAGCAACACTGTGCCTAGGTACAGCCTCACAGAGCCGCTAGCTTGACTGTAGACTGTTAGTCTTGTTAACTGACAAAAGAAAGGTACACATTGTGTTTTTTAAAGGCTAAACACCACTAACACACACTGTTTAGACTTAATCTGCCTTACTTTAATGGCAAATGCATTTAGCTGTTTATTGCACTGTACATGTAGTAAAATATTAGCATATCACTTCTGGATTTAATCAAGACAGGGACAAAAGTCACATTGTGCATCTTCGTGTACGAACAGGCAAAGATCACAGCGAAGTTCAGGTCAGAAAAACCGTCTCTGTTTTTCTAACCACAGAATGACCTACTCTGTAAGTCATTCAGTCAATGTTAACGCGCTAAAACTCCTATCAGGATCGTTTTCCTGCCTCTGCTAACTTTAGCACTCTCCTGCAGATTTACAGTTGGGGGATCAGATCCCTTGTTATTCTCAGTCTACGCAGATTTATGGTCTTTGGGTGAGTCTCTCTGGTCAGCCAGTGCTGAAATAATTAACACATCGCTGAAAAGACACACACACACACACACACACACACAGACAATTGTTTATAATAAGAATAAAATGGCAGGGCGCACACACCCATGCACTTGCACAGGGGTGTTTTGTTTTTTAGGACTTAAATAACGTGCACTTTACAGCATCAAATAAATTTTATACTCTACACCAAATCACACATACTTTTGCACAGCGAGGAATGTGTAAACTAAGCAGATAGAATTAAATGAAAAACATACAGCAAGGACAACATCTTACTTAACCCCTCGACTCACAGATCTTATGAAATTATATATCCATCACATTTACTATAACAATGTATCAAATGACAATGTGAAAACAATGTGACACTGTGAAAGGGGTCGCTCGTAGTGATGAAACTACAGTACAGAGAATTTTCACCCAAATCTCAGCTTTACGGAGCTTTATAGCGAGTTTCAGCTCATTGTTTAGCTGTCCGGCCCTCAACTTTACAGTTTTGTTTCACTCTCACCACTCTCATTGCTCTACTACATCTACATGTCACTGAAAAGAATAATCACATTATTATAACGCGTTACTGAGTGTCCTGTGGTCATGATTCCACAGGACACGTTTGTTGATTAAACTGTGTGGCCCTCTCACTTCATATGGATTTAAGTTTATCTCTGCAATTACCAAGCGTTCTATCAAATACTGAATAGTGCTTTCAAGCCAAAACGTATCATTTGTATTTGATTTGTACATGCCACAGTCCAGTGGGCCGGGACAACGCTTTCTGAATGCTGCATACCGTAGTAGGCTAAAACATGCTGAAACGTGAACCCACCCTGTTCATCCCATAATGTCCATTTGTCTCTCTATAATGGCCATGATATAGTTTGATTGGTGGATTAAACACTTATCCCTCCCCTCAGTCTGCCTTATTGATTTTCCCCTGTCCCTCTTCCCCCCCACCTCTCTCAACCCCCCCCTCTTAAAGGTGAGGTGGACGCATGGCCTGATAAATGGCAGAGGATTGATTCGTATTTAATTAACAATTTGCTGGAGACTCTCTCTCCCTCCCTGCTCTACTCCCCATCCCACCCCTCTCTTCTTCTCTCTATAAGGTCTCAGACGGCTTGTGAGACACGCAATGAGGAGAGGAGAGGTGATGCATGGGTAATTTATGGCCTGATCAATAAGTCCCGGCCTAACATCTACACTGCCTGGATATGAGGGCCAGTAGGAGTGTCAGGGTACACAAGCGGGGACGAAGGTGAGCGTTGAAAAAGAAAAGAGTGACAGAAAGAGAGAGATTGATAGAGGCAGACAGAAACAGAGATGGGGACAGAGGCAGAGAGAGAGCAGTGTGGAAATCATGTTTTCAGAGATTGAAAACATAATGAAAATGACAAGCAACGGCATGTTCATATGTTCGATGGAACGTGTAGTTGAAGTGGTGTACAAGACTGATGGACGGCATGAATACCAGAACTGAATTCCTCCAGTGATTACACTGTTGAAGAAGATGGAGGAGAGGGGATGACATGGTCAAGAACATTAAGCAAAAAGAGAACTGTCTAATGAGGATGAACAAAATCATGAGTAAGTGAGTGAAAGAAGGACAGAGGTGAGCACTAATCTGTGTGCACTTACTACAGAAAGCCTGTCAGTCTTTGTACAACTCCAATTCTCTTCTAACACTTGATATAAAACTAATGAGGTGGAAATTTTAGCCTGATCAAAATGCCGGAAGGAAATGCAATTAATCACTGTTGTGTAGCAGCTTTTTGGATAAATAAACCACCATAGATTTGCAATCTTTGAGGTTTTATAGTCAATTTGAATGGGGGCATTAAAAGCAAACTGCTATGTGTTAAAACAATGTTTATGTTTTCCAAAAAGCTTCTAATCTAGTTGATTTATTGATTAGTCAGTTGAAAGAAAATTAATTTGCAATTATATTGGTTATTAATTAATCATTTAAATCATTTCTTTCAAGCAAAAAAAGCTAAATATTATCTAGTTCCAGCTTTTCTTTGTCTTATGGGACAGTATATTGATCTCTGGGTCTATATCTCTCACTATTTTCTGACATTTTATGGACCAAATAATTCATATTTTAATTTAAAAAAATCAGCAGGTTAATTAATAATGAAAATAATTGTTAGTTGTTGCCCTGTTTTAGTCATATAACAACTACCATACCTCAGGTTTAGGTGCTGTTATTCTGTGACATAACCATTAGGGGGCAATGCTGAGTTTAAGTCCATATTCTCTGAGCTCCTCTATCAGCCCACACACACAGGGCAGGAAAGAAAAACATGAAAAACACCTCTTCAAGCCAACTTGAGAAACCCACATATGTATCATCTGTCTGCACGGCACAATGAAGCCCTCACTGTGATAAAATGCCTCAAGAGAAAACAGCATTTGCATGACTTGAGAGAGGGAACACATTCATTTACCCAGAACAAACCTGGACCAAGGTGAGCACAAAGACAATTAGTCAGTGCTGCTGCCCCCCCACCACCACCATTCAGGCTCACTGCATCTGGACACTGGACACCAACCTCCCCAGTCCAACACACACACACACACTCACACACATAGACGAAATGGGCCGCTGAGTGGGCACAGTGCGGGATGAGACCGCAACATTTACAGCCCTCCCCATAAAAGTGTTTTATCACATATCTTGTAATGCAACACATTAAGGGTTGCTGTTGTTATTTCCAGCAAGGTCATTTTAACCCCCTTTCCCCTGCATCTTACAGTCTGCATCGCTGTCTCTCCCCCTCTCGCTCTCTCGCAGCTTCTCCACTTTGCTGTTCTTAGCATGCCGTGACACCAAGGCATGATAGTATTATTATCCTCATAAAGATGTGAACATGGGTGAAAATATACACATGTAGGAATAGCAGGGGGCTGCATCATGACAAGGTTATCTGTAGTTTCGTTGCATCTGCCCCACATTCACAAGCAATGTCTGTGTTTGTGTACTGTCTGTGGATACATTGTTTTTTTCCTTTGGTTCAGCCGATATGCACATTTCTTTGTCAGGGAGCTTATGTGAGATGTGTGTGCACTAAGTTTCTGCTCCTACTGTGTGTAACCAAGTGTGTTTGCGCAAGCGTCTTCTGTGTCATCGTTGAACTGCTTTTGACCTTATTTTGGGATTATTATTCTGCACCAGACCTACTTTTACCTTTTATCAGTATTTTTAGCCCTTCTTTTATTCAGGTTTTTTATTCAGTCATCATCTTAATGAACACATATATGTATTTTTATTATTATTATTATTATTCCTCCCTTCATATTTAAGTCCACAGGCTTTTGTGGTAATCCTATCAGTTCGGCCTTACCCCCTAACCCCACAACTCTCCTCCAGCTCCAGCAGTAATAAAAGAAAAGCATAATCCAGTGTTTAGAAATATGAGATTTGCTTGTTGGAATCCAGTGAGCCATGTTGGATTAAGGGTGGCCTAGGCTGGCCCACAGGCAGTGGCTCTGTGCCCACCCCAGTGATCATGGCTCTGGATGGACGGAGAGAGACAGGGAGGGAAGTGTGAAAAGCACAAGTTTGGATAGTGTAATAGTTCCAGTTGGTGACATCAAAATGAAAATAATAATAACTATAATTAGATCCTGGCAAAAATCAGGGAATAAATAAACAAATAACACGTGTTTTTTGCAAATAGTTTGGTTCACAAATATGTTGTTGAGAAAATTACCTTGTGCACAGATGTGTCTTTTGAAGTGTGTGTGTGTATAGTGATCGAGAGAGAAAGTAGGTGTGTGTTCCTGTTATTTATGGCTGCCAGGATTTGAGATGATAGAACAGGAAATTGGGCCGCTTTTTCATTTTTTTCCCCCCTTCCTATTTTACTGCATCCGCGCTCATTTCTTTAATACCCTCTAAAATGTAAATCCGTATGCACACATGCATCCTGGACAATGCGCCCGATGTGAATTTTATGTAAAATGTACCCATAACTCTAGTCGACGATGTAACATATGACTCGATGTAATTTCATTACGTAAAAGGGTTTTGTGTTCGTTGGAGAGCGGGAGGTATATATATGTGTGTGTGTGTGTGTGTGTGTGTGTGTGGGCATGTGTATGTGGTTGGGGGTTAAGAAGATAGAAGAAGTGATTATTAGTAAAGCCTTATGTTTGTGTCATGCCTGTGCGTACTGTGTAGGGTCGAGGGTGTGTCAGTGTCAAGATCACAGAAAATGCAAAGTGGGCAGAGGCATTAAATAAAGAGGAGAGCCTTTCATTGACATTAGAATAATCCAAGCAGTTTTTTGTTTGGAGATTTTACCATGCACTTATGTAGGTAGGCAATCTACATATGGGACTGAATTGAAAAGGTCAGATTCCAATAATTTCTAATATTCTAAGTAATGTAAAAGAGAGGCTGAGCTCAACTTCGATAAACCTCATGAGAAACATAAATGAGATTAGAAATGCACTTTGTTTTGCTAAGCATGTTTTATTATGGCATTTAAAAACAGCACTTCCATATACCGGGGTTCCCATACAATCACACAAATTCTAAAATGTACCACTTTACATGTTGCATAAAAAATAAAAATATGTTTTTGTGTTTTGTTTTACATTCTGTCATAAAGATTTCATAGAGCATATTATATGTTTTTTTTTATATATGACATGTACTGTACGTCATAGCAAAACAAAGATGCTGCATAATGACGTGGTACTAAAATAGCAAATAGGAAATAAAAGTGTGCCGTACAAAAATCTGTATGGAAGTGGCAATAATTATGTCAGACCCAATAAAAGGAAATTAGTGTTTTTTAAAATTTTAAAACTTTTAAATAAATTGAATCCATTTTATCATTAACATTTTCATAAATGTAGCACAAAACCAAATGTGGAGAAAGTATTTTTTTTTTATTCGTGATCCATAATCTATCTTGATCAGTTTCTCTGTTTGTCTCTTTGTTCCAGTTAATATTAGGAATTCTCATGATCAACACCTCCAATTAAATTAAATTAAATTCATGAACGTGTGAATGAATCTCTTCAGTGTGTTTTCATCACTCTGCATGTCCTTGTGAGTGCTTGTTAATATCTCTTCATGCTGCCCTGCTTATGCCATAATTCTCATATACATGTCCTTGTGTGGATTTCATTCAATTAGTGTAATTAGAGGTTGAGTTTGACTGAGTATTCTGTCTTTTCCTGCATTGTTTTTAACCCATTAACCTTTCCCCCCGACTACCTTCATGTTTCCATTGATGTGTGTGAACCAGCCCACTGTTCAAAGGCTGATACACTGAGCTGTTTCAGGATTGTGAGAACAGTCTGTCTTTCCTTTTGTGTACTGAAAAATACAGACCAAATCAGCATTTGCATGCTTGTCCTTTCTCGATTTTCTATGTATTAGAGAAATAGATTCTTGGAGGGTCAAAAAAACCCTTATGTTGAAACCTGCTGCAACTGGAAACATAGTCATGTCACTCTCTTACCTTTCAGTATCTGTTATATCCTCTCTCTCTCTCTACATAAACAAGCATACATTCGACACACACTGCACATGCCTGTAAACATCGATGCTCATACTCAGATGCACACCTTTTCTTTTATTAAGGAACTGCCAATCTATAATGTGGAAATCATGCTCTGCTGATATCGATCCCAGTTGCTGGGGGGCGGTGTGCTGTTTAGTGGCAATGGCAGCGAGACCGCGAGGGTATTTGTACATATATATTTGTGTGGTGTGTGTGTGTTTTTATGTGTCTCCCTGTGTGTGTAAGCTGTACCAGACACTCCAGTCTATTGGATTGAGATTCATTCGCTATTTAAGGGTCAGGGTTCGGGCCACGTGTCCGCTGCATGCCTCACTGATCAATACCGCTGCCACACACCCTGCCTGACCTCTGCATTTTGTCACCGTAAATCCCAGAGCTCCCCTTTTCTCCTGTTCACCACCCCCCCTCCTCATCCTCCTTTCTTTTTTTCTTTTTTTTTGCATCTTGAGTCATTGAAAGAAGTGATGGATTCAATGGGGAGCACTTTGTAAGATCTAAATACATTTAATGTAGCCGGGGATGGCCCTTTGATGGCTAATGCTCAGAGATTCAAGTGATGGTCTCGTCTCAGGAGGGATGTGCTGAGTTCCTCGTCTCATGATGACTCTGTTTGTGTGAGGAGAAAGTTGGAAAAGGGTTTTTTTATGTTGTGTGATGATATACAGTAAGATCCTGATCTCAGTGGAAATTTGTACTTATCTGTGCAAAAGGAAGTGTATTCATTTAAAGCTGATATACACAAAAAGCTTTTACACCGAACCATGACCAGAACCATACTGTACAAGTTATGTTGGTTAAGGTAAGGGTGATACCTTATTAACCAATAAAAATTGTACCCTAATCTTGACCCAAATAATTTAGCCTAATGTGAAACCCCCAAAAATGAACCAAAAACGAAATCATCAGTGTTTAAGAATATCCAGGCCTCATTTTTCTCTGTCTTTTAAAACCATCAAATACACACATACACATCCACATGCACAGGTACACAAATACACACACATGCAAAAATGAAAACGCAATGCACATTTGCCCTTCCTTAGTGTCCTTCACACATCCTTCAGCCTGCTCCTCATTCCATACAAAATGCAAACATGGTGCCCCTTCACCTCCCATCACTTCTGCTCTACATACCTCCCTCCCTCCCTCCTGCCAACTCTCCTTCCTTCCTTCCCTCCGTCCTTCCCTCATTCTCTCTGGGGCGACTGTGGCAGCCGTCACACCGCGCAGACATGTCTGCCTGTCTGCTTTGATATAGTGGCATAAGGTTTGCCTGATCACCAAGGTCAGGGACGAACAATCTATTCAATCCACTCATTATTATTAGGGGTATAAATAAATTTGGACGGGAGACTGCACCTTGAACTCTGAACCTATACCCTGAGCTGAAATTTATCTTTTTACCATTTTTTCCCTGTTGCTTGGTGACAAAAGGTGTCTCTTCCTCAACCTCTCTAGCTCTCCCTCTCTCGTGGTCTTTGGTCCAAGTGTGCACCGAATCCATTAACTGAATGAGATGGATGCTGCCACTCTACATATGCAATATCCAGAGATACAGCTTCCATATGGACAAATATCTTGTTTCACTATAGAGTTAGACAGCTGTATCACTTTACAGAAGGCATATTATTGTTATTGTTTATTATTCTTTTATTGAAACAAAGGATAAAAATAATCTACATTTAAAGTTACATTTTCATAAAATTTATATTCTTATTTTGGGTCAAATTTAATTTTTTTTTAACACTGGCAAGAAACACTGTATATCAATATCTTCAAACCCCATATGCCCACCCTTCAACGCGAGGTGATTTCAGATGAAGACGTTTATGGTTATTTGTGGTCAGCTGGGATTTACTGCATAGCTTTTGTAATCCGTTTTATATATAAAAAAAGACAAAAATAAATAAAGGGGTGGCTTGGTGGGTGGAATAAATACAGTGTTAGATCCACAATCTGTGAAGTCGGTGAACGTAACACCACAAACACTGGACAGAAGGTGAGAGCTAATAATGCTGTCCTACACCATTAAGGTTTGGTTACAACGTGTCAAATGAGAAGTTGCTTTGGTTTAAATAGACTTTGGGAGAGATTCCTTTCAGTGCTGTTGAAACATGTATGGTGGCTATGCTACGGTGAGAAGAGATCAGCTCTGCATGAATACGTTTACCTGTGTTTGTCTGTATGCATCCCCAAGTTGCTCCCTTTAAGGCACACAAACCTTTTCACATACATTATCTAAGCTTAAAATCACAACATGAAAGTGCACTGTACTGTATTCTGCTCCTGTGTTAACAATAGTTGAGCGTCTCCCTCTTCCTTTCGTCCCTGATCTCTCCCCACCCTCCCTAACCCCCAGAAACCAAATTATAAAATCATCGAGAGCATGATGAGATTGCTGCTCGGTTATTAATCTTCAATAAATACATCTTGACCCAGGGATTAAGTGTATGCCCTCTCCACCCCCTTGTCCTCTCCACCCCCCACCCCACTACCCCAACACACACCACCCTCACTCATCTCTCCAGAGATCCTTTGACATGAATTATGAAAAGAAAAAAAAAAAAGGAAAGAAAACAACAGCCAAGGATTGAGGGGGAGAGGGGCTGGAACAAATGTTCCAACCTGGATTGAGTGTTGGCGACTGATGGCGGCGACCTGGGTGGGGGTGGGGGGTGGGGGGGTGGGGGGGGGGGATCCTCTGGCTGAAGCGGGATTACTTCTTCTCACTGGGAAAGACAAATAGCATGGCTGGAAACACAATGAAATAGAAACCCGGGCACTCATGTTCAGGATGTGTACAATAAATGAATTTACAGACGTGCTATTTTTCAGACGGTTCCAACATGCTCATATCTCAGAAGATTTTAGAAAAAATATATAAAACCTAAAATTACACCATCACAACATATAATACCAGCACTTCATTCAAAATAAAACTATACTCTGTGTACAACTATATATCCTAACTAATTAATTAGACATGAAGTGGAAAGTTAAACACAGTCATACTGCAATTGCATATGATCACAAAAAAGGAACCACAAACAAAAAAAAAAACACTCCACCACAAAATTGGGCTGTTTTGGCAGATAAATCCATAAACCATGACCTGTATAATAGCACTGCTAAACTGTGGTCCTGTTGTTGCTTTATCATGTGACAGATGTCTTCCCCATTTTGTTAGGCCTAATGAGAGAAGACCAGGCTCCTGCTGCATGTTTCTGGCCTCATTGATTACCTGTTGCCCACCAGATGCAGCACCCAACAGGGATAAGCGGGAGGGGGATAAGGTGAGCCAGTTAGAAAATGCAAAAAAATAAAATGTATCTGGAAAAAGTCAGTAAACATGTTGTCAAGGATGTGTGTATGAGGCAATTGGATTGAGGACTCAAATGCAGAGGGAGAACAGGTCGAAGAAAATGGAATTTATTAAATTAATGTTCAATCAATGAACAGGCTTACAGTAGGCAGGATATGAACAGGCAAAACATCAGGAACAGAAAAACAGGAACAGGTACAGGTGCACAACGTGACAAACTGGCGAAAGGAAAGGGCTGTTTGCATACACTGAAGGACTGATGAGATAATGAGAGGCAGGTGTGTCAGCAGGTGGGGGTGATTTGGGAAGGTGAACAGGTGAGCAGGTGGATGTGGGAGTCAGGTGCGAGGACATCTGGTGGACAGGTGGAGAATGGCAGGTCTGGGTAGTTCCTCAGAGAGGCATGGGCCAGGGGGAAGTGAGAAGTGGCTGGAGGCAGAGGGGCGAAAACAACTGAGGCAGCTGCCGTGACACGTGCACTTGATTTACTTTGCAACTCTAAACTGTAATAACATTAAGCAAATGATAGACAATATGGAGTGATATACTGTGTTGTATGGGAACTGGAGCACCCTGGTGTAAGTGCCAAAAATCAGTTTCACCAGTTTCTCAAGGTAGCCTTATAGCATCACCTGGAGTGCTAATTTAACATAGCTTCATTATAAACACTTCTGAGTAATTTTTGAGACAGCTGTGACACAAAAAGCTTAAAGGAATACTTTGACAATTTAGAAAATACGCTAATTTGCTTTCTTGCAGAGAGATGGATGAGAAGTTCGATACAGATCTTATGTTTGTCCGTTAAATATGAAGCTACAGCCAGCAGCGGATTAGCATAGTTTAGCGTAAGTGTGAAAGTGACAAGTTGCTTACCAAGAGATTCTGTTCCAGTAGATTTGACGAAATCATTAGAATAAATTTACCTCTGATAGAAAACCAATATTGCTTGTTTGCTGATGGCCAATGATAGGTTGCTAGATTACAGGTATGGAAAGGTACATATGGTGAAGTGATACATATTGAGATCCAGTAGAAAGGCGCCCATTAAAAAGTCACAACAACAACAACAACAATTGTTCCGCAAACAGGGAACTACTCTGAATGCACAGACAATTATATTTTTGTCTGGAAACAACACTCAAGATCCTCAATATCCTGCCCTCTTTTCCTTCTTCCCATTATGAAGCAATATTCAAATTAAAACACTAACAAGTAAACATTCAGGGCTTGCCCTCCTTGTCTCTCCTCCCCTATCTCCATTTCATGCAGGCGACGCAATTGAGCTGTGAGTGCTTCAGCTACCCTCTCCTTCCTTTGCCACTTCAACTGCTGGCTTCAGAAACAACAATTATACTAAGTGATTTATCGCCTCCTTCAGCCAGAGATCAGAGCAGACTCTGTACCAGGAAGACCCTCTTTGATGGTCACAGCAGTCGTGTTATAGCTGCTTTGCTGTCATGTAGCATATTGCTGGTCGGATTTCTGTTGGTAGCAATGCTCGTGTGTGTTTCCTTTAATACTGGAGTCTGTTCTTTGGGTTTTCCAAGTTTTGGATGCAGGAATTCTCTGCCTCCCATCCCTCCCTGGCTCCTCCCCTATCCCCTGTGTCACTGAGCGCTGACAGCTGAGCAATGGCCTTTCCCGGGCGTAGCGATAATTGAAAAGCGTGATGGCTGGCTGCTGGTATAGCAACCATCTGTGAGTCTGAGTGGTTTGGTGAGTGTTGTGTTCGTGGGCGGGGAGGTCGAGGGTTATGTGAGAGCCAGACAGCCTCCCGTGGGGAGCTGTTAACACCTCATAGATGCCAAAAGGCCCCCGAGATGGCCCTTTGCAGAGCCAAGGCTCCTAATGAGAAAAAGGGTGATTATCCCTCTGTGAGGCAAACATAAACACGTGCTGTTATGAATCCTGACAACAGTAATAAGAAGGTGAAATCCAGCAGAAATATGGTTAAAGCATCAGTATTTAAAATGTTTCATAAGATGTCCTGTACAAACACAGGTCGTCCACAGCACCTTGCTAAATCATTGCTGTTATATTCTACCAGGGGATTTGTTTGCAGTAATCCAACACAATTTTAGATGGAAGATTTATTACCCATAAAAAACAATTAATGCTGAAATGATTATTCAATTATTCAGTTGATCCATGGGAAATTAATTAAATCCAGATTCCATAATCATTTGTTTTAGTCATTTAGCAAAACAGCTTTAAAATGCAAAAAAGCTGGTTACTTTTCTTTGTTTTCTATCATTATCATTAGTTTAAAAAAAAAAAATAATAATAAGTAAACAATTTCATCATTAGAAATCAATTTGGGGTCTGTTAACTTAAATGTCTTATTATTTGTGACATTACATCCACTCCACAGTGTCATTGATGATAAAGATAGACTGGATAATAAAAAAATAATAATTAGAATTATGTAAACTTTTCATGCAATTTGGTAAAAATCAATGGGTCCACATACAGCTACAGTAGTTAATGATGACTCTTGAACAAACATGCCATCTGAAAAAAATCAGTATGTTTCTCATGCACACTCTCCTGGGTTAATGCCTGTATGATGTGCTCTGAAGATTGCATAAAAAATGCCAGCAGTGAGAAGAAGCACTGAGTGATACATTAGCCAATACATTTCTAATATAAATGTTCCTGAACGCATTTCAGTCAACCATTGCAGACAGATTACCAGATATTGCATTCCCGTCTGAGAATGAAATGAAGAGATAATTATGCAGCCGGAGGGTAATGGAGAGGTGCAGCCGTGATGGATTTGATTAAAGTCGTCAGTAAAAACACACGCTAATGACCATGTTGATTAGTTAGACTGCTTTAATGCTGCTGCTGCTGCTGCCATTAATCTACAGCATAAACAAAAGTATCCTGTTGGTCAGTGTTGTGTTTGCAGTTTGTTTCCCTCATGGAGACACTCTGTTTTGTATTTTCTTTTTTTTTTTTTCTTTTTTTAACTCTCCAGTCATTTACATTAAGTTTTAAAGCGGCTTCTTTTATGCTTAGCTTTTTTGTGTTGTTATTTGGAAATAGGATTATTTAAACAAAATCCATTAATTTGTCTACATTGAATATGTTTTATGCATTGACATTAAACTATTTTCTGATGATTTCTTGAAAAAACAAAAACTCAAATCAAATCTTATATTGATGTACGACTAATCTTCCTTCCCTCTTGGTTTTCCACGTCCCACCACCTTTTCCTTTCCCATCTCTGCCTCTGTACAACCACAAAGCCCTCACCACTGCAGGATCTTATTCATTAACACACTGCTTTAATTGATTGATATCTGTACCACAGATAATCCACTGTGCCCTCCCTCCGGGGTCTAAAGATAAAAAGAGCACGCCGCTGCTTCCATGCATGCATGCATACATTTGCACACACACACACACACACACACACACACACACGCGCGTGCACCAAGCGGCCTCCCCTCCGTTGCTGCTCCATTAGGCCTGAATTGTAGCTGTGATGTGTGGGACCCAAGGGAGGTGTTATTGTCAGACCTGATTTACTCAGCACCATCTGACACGGGGCTGGGGGGACTTGTGTGTGTGTGTGTGTGTGCATGCGCGCGCGTACTGCCAGGCTTAGAGTCCTTTACAGAAAGGACAGTCAAAAGCAACAGTTTAACAGTAGCTGCAAAGCAATAGACAACCGTAACAGTCACTGGGATATAAATGTACAGTATGTTTCATGATTTACACCTCTGTAGTTATATATTTTATAATTGTTATTCTGCCAGCACCGGTGAAAAAAAAAAATCATCATTACTGTACTCAATTTAAATGTCATGAATATACTCCTGTTACACCCAAAGACAACATACTTTAAAATCTTAAATCTCACAGTACTCTTTAAATACAATAATATATTATTTTTTAAAACAATCTCAACTCAAAATAGACTACTACTACATCTTATTTCATCCTAAAATATATTGTACATTTAAGCTTTGCTAAGTTATGAGTTGATATGGTTAAAGAATGAATATTGAATTATCCACATCCTCTGAAAGCATTTAGAGATTAAATATTTTAAATAAAAAATAAATATAAAATAAAATCTCTGAAATTGCATGGAAGATTTTATTGCTAATCCAATCACAATCTTGTCTCAGTGAGCACCAATCAAAATCTTCTTTTCGTCAGAGGCGTTGCTAATGTCATCTGAAAGAGGAGTAATAATGGTGAAAGTGGCGTTAGTGGGGTTATTTCTCTTTATGTAGCATAGTATATGAGAGGATGTGAGGCTTAAAATTATGAGATATCTAATAAGATTTTGGTGCCACATTCAGTTGCAATGTACAGTAAGTACTCAAGTACACATTATTTCATTACCCCATTTGTGTGCATATTAAAGACATAGATGAAAAAAATCAATGTACCTCCAAAGAGTAGAGTAGAGATGCAGCTACAGTGCTTTAGACAAAGACAAAACAAAAGACGATCATTTTTGGAGTTTGGGGAATAGAAAGAGAAAAGGCCAGTACAAAAACGGTCCTCTTCATCCTTGTGTAAGCTGCCAACAACAGTGGACCAGGAGTCTCATATAAAAATATGAACAGAAGAAGGTCAACTTAATTTGGGGTAAGTAATGTAATGACACACTGCTCAGTGTAAATATGAATTTTGTAAATGTTGCTCTGAATATTTCTTTTAATAGTTTAAGATTGGAAAAAAATGTAATCCGTATGAACATGACAACACTTGTGATATTAACAAATACCATTTTACTTACTATAATGCAATTGTTATGTGCTTCACTTCACTTCATAAATAAGTTAACCATTAAAATATATTCATCCTGAAACTGAGGTTTTGTCATTGTAAAGAGATAACACCTTAGAAGATCAGATGTACATTGAATTAATTAAAAGATTTTTATCTGTGTGGACTTTTTGAAGAATCCTACCTCTTTAACCCGGCTTTTTGATATTTCCCAGTCAGAGTACAATAAGAGCTATTATTAGATTTTAATACTGGGAAGTCAAAACGTTAATTCTCAGTATCTCAAAACTGCTGTGCTCCTCAAAGAAATCCTGACAGGAAGCATTTGGCCCTCAAATGGCTTTTAATTTAAAACAACACTAATCACGTCCACAATCAGGCACAGTTTTTGTTAACAGCACTTTGTTTTATTTTATCGTTCTTATCTTTTCCTGCACATGCCATTGTATTAGACACAAGGCAACTGATACCGTTGTATCTTGTATCTCTCAGTGTCCTCATCTTCAGCAGCTTTACACTCCATAATACAGCCAGCCTTTGTCTGCTAAAGAATGAGTTTCAAATAACTGTCAAACCTCAGCCTCTATTTCCCTCTATTTAATTTTTTCTCACGTCATTTTCCCACCATTTACTTAATCATTGTGAAGCTACCTACTACATCTGTATTGTTGGCACTTCAGTCTCATACAACCCATCTGACAAATTGCATACCCAACTTAATCTAATTCTTTACTCGGAGAATGGTGGATTTCCAACTCAATCTGAAAGAGTGGGGTGGGATAATCCCAGTTATTTGTTTGGAAGAGTTCATCCCGTGGGTCACCAAAATCTCACACCTGCTGTGTGACAGAGCTATTAAAGGTGAAAGAAAGTGTGATCATTCGCTGAGAAATCATTTCTCCACTGTACAGCATTTGTAAAAATGCAATGCAGTCAACAAATTCAAAGGCTTCTTAAAAGCTGTGCATGTACCTTTTGCACAGGTGGCCTGTTGCTAGACTCTGGTAAACCGCTGACAAAGTACTTCCTGTTTGCTCTACGTCAAATCAGCCTGTCTAACCCCAAATACAAACAGCCTAGTAAACTGACCAAGACGGGTATCTAGGAGATTAAGACTGCCTTTCACACTTCACTCTCACCGCCTTTCTGTCTTTCTCAAACACTCTTTGGGTCAAGTTACACACCTGTCGCTTTTGAGAGGCAACAGTGATACCTGCCACTCAGCTGGAAGGATTCAGCTGAATATCCTGTCTGGTGTTCCTTTTCTTGTTCTGGGAACCCGAGGAGCAGAGCGGGGCAGCCATTAATGGTGGAGGAAGTCAGAGGTTGCAATCCAAAACAAAAGCTTTGAGGACAGCTGGCTATCACCTTCATGCATGTCATACTTACAGATCTGCGCATGCACACACAGAAAGCTGCACAATCATGCAAAAAGACATTCATGCATATAGAAACACAATAAGCAAGCAACAGTATTTACTTTGAATGTTTTGTTCTAAAACATCAATTATTTTGTTAGCAATTGTCTGATGTTGCATGTATGAAGTGTAGCATAATTAATTTGACAGGGTGACTACAGTGTTGCTATTTTAAGTGGTGGAAAAAGAACCCAGATCCTTTAGGTAAGTAAAAGTAGCAATACCACAGTGTAAAAATACACACATTCAGCAAATATACTTAAAATAAAGTATTAAAAGTAAAAATTCTCATAATGCAAAATTGCCCCATCAGAGTGTTAGATTATAATAGCTGATGCACTGATATGTAAGCAGCATATTAATGTTAATTTTAACTACTTTATATTCTGCTTGATAGTTTAATCTATACCAATGTATCTCCAGTTTTATGCTGGTTTTGTATGTAAAATCTTAATCTACAATGCATTATAAAACTAAAGATAAATGTAGCGGAGTAAAAAGAACAATATTTTCCCCAAAAGCGCAGTAAAGTTAATGTATATTGTAGCATAAAATACTTACTGTAAGTTGAGTACAAGTACTTCAAAAGTGCACTTAAGTACAGTACTTGAGTAAATGTTCTTAGTTACTTTCCACTTCTGGTTATCCAAAATAAACACATTTTATCTACATATTTAGGATGATTCAGTTGAAATTGAAATAGGGAGTCTCACAAATGGACTTTGGTTAACAGTTAAGTGGCTTTGGAAACAATCCACACATTACAGAATAAATAAATAAATGTTAAAGAAAGCAGAAGGTTTAAAATGTGGCAAATGACGTAAGGGACCGCTGAAAAAGTTTATGTAGTCGCCTCCAATCATGCAGGGGTGTTCAAGCCATTATAGAAGCAAATACATAAACAAGCAAGTGCACACACATACACTCACGTGCACGCACCCAACTACACATATACTGTTTAATCTTCTTAATTGAACCTGACTTTGAATAACTAAACAAATGAGGAAATTCACAAGGGGCACTTGATCCCCTTCTCGGCTAATGGATTGGAGATTCCTTTCCCTTAGGGGCATTTGGGCAAACAAGACCCAGTAATCTCTGAATTGATGAGTTGACTCTCTGTCTGCATCAAATTTCTCCACTAAAGAGCTGTTGAACCCCTGATACAGTGTTGGTAGTTAGCCAGACAATCAATTTGCAGACACAGGCAGAACTGTGGGCTTGCTCTGGTTTCACTATCAGCGCTGTGATATGCTATAGATATGGAAGATAAATGGGATAGATGCTGCATGTAAGATATAAGATAAGACCTGGTTTGTTGGCTCATGTTTCTTGGCTTTGACAAGAAATTTTCAAATTGTACAAAACACTGTACACAATTATTTTTAAGACCACTCATTACTCATTTTGTCTCTTAAGATGCACAATTTTGTAGTCCAACCAAAAAGGATAGAACTCCATCTTGATTTTGGTGACAAATTTATTAAAGTCCTGTCATTTAATCAGGAATCATCATCATCGTCATCATTACCAGAAGGAATAAATAAGACATAAAACATTTTCCACATAAACAAACATATACATCAGACCCCGGGTGCTAACAGCAGTTCTTCCTTGGGGTTGTTTTCGGTAGAACAAAACGAACGAGATACATCTGAGAACACACAAATGCATAGAAGTAATTGGACCCCTAGGTACCATTTAAGACAACATCTACATTTTTGCCTATATCCCTGTTTAAGAATGTACAAAGTCCTCATATCTGGATTCTTATTCATGTCCAAGAAGGGGTTTGTATAAAAATAAAGTCTCCACAATGATAAACCATTACTGTATATATATATATATATATATATATATAGACATTTGGCAACAACCAGACATTTAAAGACTCCGAACGTTAAACTGACTTCTGCACCTGAACACGGTGTATAAAACAAAGAGCACTGGGAGGAGATGAGAATAAAGAGGGGGAGTTGATGAAAATCCAAATGGTCGATGTCTAAACTTTCTGAGTCTTGGTCTGTGGTCTCTACATTGTTCTGAAAAAGCTTATAGTGGCATCTGAAATCTGAACATTTTGACAGGTTTCTTGCTTGACATACGGTTTTACTACTGAAGGACAATTGCTAGGACAAGTGCTTTAAATGAAGGACATTTTCCTCCTTCCTTCAATCCAGATCACAGCTATTGAATGGACCTGTTTATCAGATATTGGTGAGATCCAAAGACAGCGGTCTAGTCCTTTACACAATCACTGTCCTGTGTGACTACTTTCCAATTCCTAAAATCCAACAGAAGACACAGAGAAACAAACAAAAAAACAAAAACAAATGAAAAAGTCAGATTTCTTTGCGTTGACCAATCAAAACTGCCCGTGGTCCACTTCATCTAACCAGGAGGCAGGACTGGCAGGAAAGTCTGGGTATCCTCCGCTGCTGCCAGTGGAGAGGTCCGAGCTGGGGCCATTGGCAGCCCCCATGGAGACCCTCACGGCAGGGTTGATCCCGGGCCCGCTGCCCTGGGTCATGATAGAAAGGCCGGAGTCGGGGTAGACCAAGCTGGAGATGAGAGGCTGGTGTCTGGGTAGCGCCTGAAGTGACCCCGGTGACTGGGGAAGGCCGTAGGGGCTGTTGGAGCGGATGTCGTGGAACTGGTCTTGAGAGGGGAGGATGCCATGCTCCAGGGGGAAGGAGCTGTGGTTGTTGCCCCCTTGGCGTCCCCCCATGGCTGGAGAGGACTCACTCAGGCTGCTGTAGATGCCGTTAGTGAGGCCGAGCTCTGACATGGGTGGTTCATCTGTGCAACAGGGACAAGAAGACAAAGGTGATATTTGTTATTCTGATTGGATTGCATTTACTAAATCTGTAATTTTCCACAATGAAAAACAGTATTTGTACCAGTCGTCTTCTAAAAAAACTGTGTGAACTTATTGTCCCGTTAGCAACTGCGCTAACATGCTTGCCTCGCTAGCATGGATAGCTTTTTCCCCTCTTCAGTAACTATTTTATTAAATGAAATAATGTACAAACCCGGGAACAAAATGCCAGGTTGGGGTGAACAGCACAGTACACGAAAAATAAAAAGAATTTTGGGGAGCTATTGTGACTGCAAAGTGCTAGCATGTTCCCAGCTGGCTAGTGTGTTAGCAGTTAGCTTGCTAGCTACAGTAGTTCGCCAGCTACACATCCATGAACTAACCCTACGAGTAGTCACTACATCACCAAACTTCTAGAAACACATATTTTATGCAGATGTGCGGATGTATTTTGCTGTACAACTTCCTGGTGTGACTGAAATATCGTCAACAAGCTCAACGAATAATAAACTTAAAGGACAAGATATAAGAAGAAGAAAGAAGAAAAATAAGAAATGACAGAAGCCCAGAACATTTTAAACTTCTGTTAGAGATAATGATAATCAAACATTTCAGCTAATTATTAATTAATTATCAGGAACAATGCTTAACATGTTTTTACATTAGGAAGTAAACCCTTATTTAAAGCTTGGTCTCTGTAATTCCTACTTCCTGTTAGCACATTTATTCTCTGAATTAGGAATTTAGGAGGTTATTCTGTAACACTTTATTTTAACTGCCCCATTTAGCATTTATAAGCAATATATAAACATTTAATAAATGGTTTATAACACACTATAATCTAGTTGTAACCAGATACATTATCTTTTTGTTACCGGTTATTAATTTCCTATTAATATTTTATAGCCTTTTATCACATTCTTAAAAGGGTCCTGGGAATGAAACACCTAAATGAAATATAGTCCTTATTTGTTATTTGTTCTACCTGTGTTTTACTTACTGACAAGGCAGTCATTTTGGCATGTCACAGTAGGAAAAGCACAGGTGTAAATAATAAAATGAATGATGGCTGTATTCCATTTAGCTGCTTCAGTTTCAGGGTCCTGGTATTGTGCATGCTGGCTCACTGTCTGTCATGGCTTACTGGGTAACTTGAATAGAACAAAGCCTCCGTTCATGCCTACTCTATTCATTTCATGCGTTTGACTCTACCTGTAAAGGACACCTCGGCGTCACTGTCCATGCCCTCCTCCTGGATGCTGTCTTTGTCGGATTTGGAGCTTCCTCGCGACCTCTTCATGTTGCGAAAGTACTGCCCCCACCTCTGCCGACCAGCGTCTTTCTTCAGCCTTTTCTCTTTAGCTCGCCTGTTCTGAAACCAAACCTGAAGGGTAAAAGGTTGAGATGTCTTATTTGGCAATGGTTTTGGTGACTTATTAGAAACACATTTGAGCGTTTAGCACAATGTCTGAAATTTCCATGAGAGTATAAAATAAACAAAAAAACTAAACAAAAAACAATTACTTTTGGTATGTTCAAAAACCATAATCTTAACCTGTTCTTTATTTTGTAAATTACTGATTAATACACATTTGACACAGTTGAAACACAATTTAATTAGCATTTATTCGCCTAATTTACAAAATCCTCTCAGTCTTGAGGACCATAACTATACAAATAGCCCACAATGTTTTTTAGTCATCATGCCTCTCATACACAAGTCAAAGTCCTCTACATCCAAAGTCCTCTGCTCCTTCCTTGATGCACATACTATGCTTTAAAGCATTAAAACAAAATTAATGGATTCAAGGACTGTCTGGACGTGGCTTCACGCCTTTGTGAGTCCAGGTGGGAGACCGAAACAGTGACACTGACCACTAATCCTGGGACCAGCGTCCCCTACACCAGATTTATCACGCATTTAATTAACTTCACGACAGCTACAAGTTGTCCTCACCCTGGGGTGCAGACAGGTTAGCGTGCCACTGATTTAAATTATTCAAAAATTTTCTACCTCCAGTTTTGATCTGATCTATAAATTTGAGCTTGCACTTTAGACAACACGTACACAATAATAGTCACAAACTTAAACTGCCTATAACCTCACTGCTCGCAAAATGTCTATGAAATCTGATACAAAATGAATAAATGCCCCGATTTCTTATTAATTTTTGTCTTACACACAAAATGAATTAATTTCAGTCACAAGCACAAAAAGCGGTTTTACATTCTCCTTAATGATATTCCGCCCTAAGTGAACCCTCTTCACCCCTTCCCTTTCACTGAATAATGAGGAGCATTTTAGTGGCTTCCGTCTCTACTTTTGTCCTTGCAAATAAAACAATATATATGACCACCACCTAGCAACCAGCGCGAGGCTCCTCAGCAGCAGACAATATGCGGGGGGCCCTCTTAGCATTGTTAACGAGCTTGCACTTAAACCGTGCTGACTTTCACGTGGACTTCATTTTACTCCATCTAGCCGTAAATCCCTCTCCAACACACACGCGCACACTTATTCGTACAGTAGGCTCGTGCCAGTTTGGCCACAATTGTCCCTTGATAATGAAGTCAGGACACTAATGGAATAGCCCTTAATGGATAATAATATACTTTACCTGCACAACCCGCATATCCAGGCCCGTCTCTGATGATAACTGCTCCCGGACGTGGCGGGCAGGTTTGGGAGAGTTATTGTAAGCGTTCTTCAGTGTTTCCAGCTGCTTAGCGGTGATGGTTGTTCGTGGCCTTTTCGCAGTCGAGTCTGCTTCTGAAAAATGAATGGACAACACACAATGTAAGCCAACGCTGGACAGTTATTCTGCCGATATGGTGGACCTCAAAGTTGTCACTTTTTTTTAAGGTTTCAAGCCTGAGGTCTCAAGAAACATAATTAAATTAACAAGAAATAAGACAAATTAGAAAATGAACATAGTAAATATACATAGTAATAGTAATAGTAATACATAGTAATCTAATAGGGATTTTCACTCTGGCTGCTGTTATACGTCCATGTACAGTGTTTCAATTCATTGCTGTCTCTAACAGTATAATACAAACATTTTTCATGATAATAAAAATATTGCTAACACATTCACAGCAACTGATAAAACATAAAACAGCTTGTATAATATACAACTTTCTAATTTAACATAAATGGATAAATTCTCCTCCGCCTATAAACCAAAACCTGGCATCCTGTGCATAATTGCATCATGTCTGCACATCTGTTGGCCAGCACAGCAAAATACAAAACCATCATCCAAATGGATGCTGCCCAAGTAATTGCGCCCTCTCATTAGTAAAATAAACGTGTGTGTTTTTAGTGAAAACTTGCGTTAACTCGCTGCATAAATCCACACTTGGTGTCGGGCCGTAAATTCAAACAAACAGATGGGGAGATAAAACTTGACCATGCCCAGTCTGCCCTATCAGGAACAGAGCCTGCTGGGATTTTCTGTAAAGTTAATGTGGCGTCGGTTGACATAATCAGGGTATCTAATGAAAATGTTCTCGGGCATATAAACAGTGTTGGAGGAAAATCTGAAATGATATTAATATTTCCTGACAACACATGTAAAGTACATTTAACTACTACAAATCAAGTATTTCAAAGCAATACACATGCTCCAGCTGGTAAATTGTGTGTTTTGTGTTTTGTAAAGTTTTGTAAAAGTGCATCATTGAGCAACAAATGACCAAATATTACCACTGTAGATAGGTAGGTCTTTGAATTATATATTTTTTCGTAATATATTTTTGATAATATGGCTTAATTGAACTTCTTGTTTGTTAACAACTTGTTAAAATATTTGAGTATGTCCCTATAAGAAAATGATCTCTAATTTTTACTTTCTGTACACTCTGATAAGCAAATAGGCCTATATACTTGGAAGAATTATTAGGGATAATAACACAAGTTCTTTTGGGGTAAAAAGTAAAAAGTATTAACCAAACCAGAAGCACGAATATTATTGTTCAGACGCAATTTCAATGGTGTGACTTATTTATTTTTCTAGTTATTGGAATTTTATTATGCCTCTGATTCCTCCATCTCTCCTTAAGCTTCTTTCTCAAAGCCCAACCTGTTTAAATTGTAATAATGCTAATTTAAGGACAACAGTTTTGGAGTCACATGTGCTGCTAAAACTGCCTAATACACATGAATAAAAGTGGGAAACTGTAGAGTGTGAATTTACTGCAAATGTAGAATTTCAAGAAAACACTCAACATGCCTTCCTCATTTAACTCAATTCCGTTTTTCATTAAAACACATTTATATATTTAAAAGATTATTGCTGGACCTATAACATGATTAAACATATATTAGATTTTCTTTTACATTTTTACATAATGACACAAACATAGAGATTATTTTAGCACGTGCATCCATATGATTTTCCATCTTCTCTCTCACACCCACACATACAGGCCTACACCCACACACACACACCCACTCTCTCTCTCTCTAGGCACACACGATCTCCGGCACAATAATAAGAGTTATTGAAAGCTGATTCCTTCCAGCGCAGAGTGCAAGTGTAAGCCTCCAGGCCTGCACTTTACGCAGTTTGCCATCGATTGGGTTGCGGGCAACGACGCAATTAGCGCAGGTGGGTCAAAATTTATGGGTGACCTCATTGTCACGTCAAACGCACAACTCAAAGCGGGTACTTAAAAACAAGTCGACAGACAACGCATCATATAACTTACAGAAAATGACGCAATCATTTGTAAAATGGTGCATCGTGTTGCAATTATCGGGCCAATAATAGAAATGTTGAGTCAGTCATTTTGATTGCACCTCACCTCTCTGCTTGGCGGTCTCGTAGTCGGCCTTACAGACCAGCCTGCTGTCCTCCATTAGATAGTACTCGTCACCTGTGGCCAGCTGCCTCTTGCACACGATGCAGGCAAAACAGTGCAGGTGATAGACGAAGTCCTGCGCTCTCCTCACCACCTGCGTGGGCGGTATCCCCTGCTGACAGGCTGCGCATTTGGTCCCGAATCTCCTTTTGGGAAATTAGACGGTTGCCATCAAATCATAATAGCTTTTTTTTTAAAACATCATTATAATTTTAATCAACAGATATGTTCTTCATAAAAACGAAACAAATTGTCAAAAAATATTTGAAAGCTACTCACTTGAAGAAATCCTCTTTGCAGTAGACGCTGTCGCCCCTGCTGAAGCACTTCTCCGCCAGTTGCGCCTGGCAGTCGCTGCACTTCAGGCACTTGCTGTGCCAGTGGCGATCCAGCACTTTGAGGATAAAGCGGTCCACGATGTGTTGATTGCAGCCTGCACACACTGGGATTTCTGCAGGAGACATGATGGAATCACCACAACGTCTTAGTCAATTCAGTGTGTATTAGACATGTTAAATGGCATGGGGAAAAATCGCCACAGAAGCGCAGAATGACAGCTGAATCTGCTTATTGTGCTTAATATGTGTCGTATACTTATGGTAATTATCGGTTCCTGAACACACTTTTAATTATGCAAGACTCTCAAGGAGACATCACACTTTATAGCTGAAATAAAGATCAGCAACCAAGCTGCACTATGCGTAATAACTCACTTATTTTGTCTAATTTTTCTTTTCTTTATTTTTTTGTATTTTAGAAAGTTTACTCTTTAGTCGTTTTATTTATTTTTTTTATGATTTTATGAAACAGTCTATGAAATTAACAGAAAAACAAAACACAATTTTCAATAGGAGATGAAATTATATTGACTTGCATTTAATAAAACAGCACTATAAAACTTTTTCTACCTTCACCATCACTACATCATCATTATCATCACCACTCTTTTTGTTTCACATATCCCGGAATCAACTTACAATATGAATAGTATTGATACACAATTATTTCCAATTAAATGTATTAACCCTAAAACAATGCAAATGCTACACCATCCATTCCCCAATTGCATAAATCAAGAAATCTTTGTTGTTTGTTTGGCCCGTTGGCAAAGTAAATGAAGCACATACATTATTAGCCTTGTACAGTAGCAGGCCATCGCTAAATGCCACTATACCAGATAAACACAATTGCAATGCACAGTATAAACACACAAACAAACAATAAAGAAAGAAATTGATAAAGAAATGACAGTGGTGTATGGAAGCATGCACCTACATGAGATCGCGTGTTTCCCATCATTAAATATATAAAAAAAAGCATGATTAAATAAGAGGGGTGTTCCCTCCTCTAAGCATGAGTCCGTCCTGTCCTGCACGAAGTGTCTGATGGTTTATAACAGCGACTGTCCACATGATGCACTGTCAGTCGCCTGACATTACTCACACTTGTCCCCACAACTGTAGATTACCTGCAGATGTCTCACATTCGGCCTTAGTTGTGATGTGATCGAGGAAAAGAAAAGCATTAAGTTATTGTCCCAACCCAATCACCACATGCCTGAAATATATATTACAGTACATGAATTGATTATTTAATTTTACAGTTCAGAGGCAGCCCTTGTCCTTGGCGTGGAAAGGAGGGTTTCATGTGCTCGAAATCAGACTCCGAGAGGGGCTTTCTCATGCATTTAACGCCTGCATTTAAGTAAAACTTCACTTGAAACCACTAGTGTATTTAGGCTTATATATCTCACTGATGAATATATAATTAAAATCTAAATGCTAAATTTAAATATATATATAATTATTAGAAATAGATATGGATATCTGGATAAATAGACAAACTACTGTTTAAACATTCATGATATAAATGAACATTCGCACACTTATTCTGCTTATATATTATAGCCTACTGAGGAAAAAAAGCCCACATGGAAACCGATGTAGGCCATTCTGAGCATAAATCTAATTGTGCAGACCGAAGTTTGCAGGATTGTTCAATAAAAATAAATAATATATATATATATATATATATATATATATATATGAGTGGCATTTCAAATCGCTAAATAAGGTGTAAACTACAGCATAATCTTGGGAGTTAATCGCTCATTAGTCGAATAGTGGTTGGCTGGTTATTATTTTGTCACGTGTAATCATCTTTAACAAGCAGCAGCCACATTTACGCAAGGTCAGTTTCAGACAGATAGGCCTACAGTACGTAACTTCACAAAATCCCCATTTGAAGTATCTTAACAATGTTCCCTCAAAGGAACAACAACGACGCATTGAGACAACAGCTTTCTGAGGCATTTTAATATAAAACAGAAACAAAAACAAAACAACTGAAGTAAAAATAAGGACAACTAAAATACCAAGTAAGACGTTATCAGGCCTCTTTATTACTAATTAAAAGAGGCTCAACCACTTCATATTCCATCCGTGCAAGGAATCGCATTCCTATTGTTCTGTTGTGGACAATTCGTGAAACATTGATGAACCATTTCTTCTGGCATCACCGGCGAAGCCCTGCACAAGTGTGGTGGGAGCTACGTCCAGAACAGGTGTATCCAGGTCATCATTAATTCAGCGGGCTCTGTAAAACTAGAAAGCAGCGGCCTATAGTCTCACGGTACAAACCAATAAGGTGTCCAAGCAATTTGCTCACCTTGTGGCACCCACTTGGAATATTAAGAATAATAGATGCTTGCAAATCCCAAACGAAATCTCTTACGTAAATTCACAGTGGAGCAGGTGAGGTTCGGTGCATCACTCCAACACCCTCCTCATAAGTGTTCAAAATGGACGGTGCATTGGTAAATAAAAGCTCATTAAAAAAACACTTTTTAAATGTAGTCTACGCCTTACATGTGGTTGGAACTGTATTATTGAACAAGTAAAACCTTCTGAATCGTTAAAAGTAAAAGTAAAACGATGGGGGAATTGAGTTACCCCCCCCAAAACAGTGTACTAAATATGAAATATAACATCGAAAATTTGAACGAGCATTCAGATAAATCAAAGGTTAAAGCCTGATGCGTAAAAGTTGCATTGCCGAGATCTGGATCAACGAAAAGACAGCACAACAACGACTGCACAGCTGTAGCTTCCATCATCCATACTCCATGTTATGATAGCGTACACACTTATTGAACATAGTGGAAAACATCATCAACAGACCGCAATTAGCCCTACAGCCACACTTACAGGCCTATTTAAAGACGCTAAAGTCCAATGTGTATGATCACATGCCATACACACAAATGTGTAATATAAACAGTGCAAAAACGAATAAACTGGTAATATTGTGGCTTGCGGTTACCTTTCCGTAGCTCCTCACTGTGCGACAGCAAAGCAAGGAGCATCTCCGTGTTATTTAGTGCCTCTTTTGGAGAGTTGCGCTCACCATGTCCATCCATTGCTCATGATTCACGCTTACATTAATGCAACTCTGTTTGCTGTCTTCCTCGCGATCTATCCACACTCACGCGCAAAGCAGGTGTCGTCAATTTTGTGCAGCACGAGCCCCAGAATGCGAACGCAAGCGCGCGAGTGTGCGGTGGAGTTTGCTTTTTTAAGGCTTCGCTGTGTTGAAGCCTGTGCAGGATTACGCTGCGCCGTTTCCCGGGAGACAAGGAGATAGACACCTACCGAGTACCTTACCCGGAAGAAGAATACACAGGAGGTGAGAGGAAAAGCCAATAGTTTCAGTGTTGGGTGGTAACGTTACTCAGAGACGCCTTACACTACTGTAGTTACTCTCCACATAACATGAAAAACTATCGAAGGTGATTTATTTTCTTCACGTCCTCTTTTATTTTATTACCAAACTTAATTCAAAAGCCACTTTTCGCCAACTCTGAAAGACTTCAGTATCCCCACCATTACACTGAACGATATGATGGCAGTATTTTTCGTTTTGTCTGACCTGCTCATACATAAAAAGGGGGGAAAAAAGATGTGTTCATGCTATTACAGTTTTGAGGCATATCGGCCGCTTTTGATAGCAGTTTTAATATTGCTTTACCGAATTAGGGCGTAATATTCTCTCAAATGTTTGGAGTTAGAAGCCCAACAAGGCATGCGTTTAGACAGAACATTATTACATGAAATATTAATGATCCCCTCGTGGAAACTGGACTGATGCAATGAGCACTTGAGGACAACAACAACAAAAAAACTGGACCTACAGCCTAATAAAAAAATCCAGAAACTCGACATCGTTGTGTTGTTGATTTATTATGTAAATCGACCAAAGTGGTTTCTCGGGAGGATTCGCCATGGCAATCCATTTTTAATTCAGATTCCAGTACTGCCATGCGTAAAGGAAAGATTGGGCCCTGAGGGAACACTGCAATCTTGTTTAGACTCTTGCCTTGGGCTGCATTTTTAATCAATTCATTAATCTTTTTTCAGCAGAGCACAAAACATTGTTTATTAGAAAAATAAAAATAGCATTGGCCCAGCAATTATTTTTCTTAAATGATTAAATCATCGCTCTGTTTTACAAACAGGTGGAACTATTTTAACACTTGGAAGAAGATAAAAATATTTAACCTATAGTTTGTTGTTTGTTGCTATTATCATTATTATAATTATAGTTATTATTAATGGACAACAATGCATTCTAATTTAATACACGTTCTTGTGGGACAATGTGTACCATAAGCTTTGTATCCGATCAGATTTTAAATAAGTAATTTTAAATATCTTATACACTCTCTCTCTCTCTCTCTCTCACACACACACAATCTTCATCTCGTGTGTTGAGTGCTCAAAGACAAGTGTTTATTTAGGGGAGAGATTGGCTGTTCAATAACATGTTGATCGGGCCAACACCCCAATGAATTTTATTGACACTGATCTTTGGCACAAAAGAGCGCCTGGGGAAATCACGGGTAGTGCCACAGCCGCCCGGGCCGCTGATGAATCTAAAATCAATGTCCTATTTGCCTGTATTTCAGAAGTATATGAAAGACGTTTTGGAGAAAGGTGCGGGGTTCATGGGTGCCCCTCTTACTTTTCAGCTTTGTAATAATTTTTATGTCATATTGATGGCTCACTTTTGACTGGGAGAGCCCGACGGTAATGTGACAACAAAGCCATAAAATGACCATCAGAGGAATGGTCAGTCAGTTAGAGAAAGTCGCGAGGATAATAGAATAAATTCACGTTTTTCGGCTGAGTTTTGTTTTTTTGGGGTCAATTTGAATTTATAAATTTGGTTGAAATCATTTGGGTGACCTTTGGAAACCTCAAGATGTTTTTTACGGAGTTTTATTCTCCATAATTTCACACACACACACCATTTATTTAAAATAAAATGAAAATGTTGTGCTGAGTGACCATTTTCTTAGACACAATGACACACTAGCTTATTCCAGAAACAGGCCAAACCAACCAAACATGCATTCTCCCGTCTTTGGATGCCACTAAATATTTGTACAAGCCACTAATAATTTAGCTATTATCGGGAAGCTTTGAATCACTATTACAGGCTCCATCACCACCTCCACCGTCAACCTCAGGTGTCCCACCTGTCAGGGCAGCAATGTGACACCTGTTGAGCATTTTGTGTCGGTGGACTGCGGGTGGGAGCAGCTCCGCGCCTGCTGGCAGCCTGTCGTACAGAGCCGCAGAGAGGCTGCTGTCGCCACAGTGGGTCCGGTGGTCTCTCCATGTCCAGCTCCCTGCACCCTGCGCTCCCGTTACAACCGCAGGCGGCGGTGTGAAGTGACAGCACGCGCATAACATCTGTTCGTGTGATTCTCCAACAATGAAGGCTCATTACAGATTCATAACGTCTCCCACACGCAACGCAGAAGAAGCGCCTCTAAACAGTCTGTATACACCAACATGGGGTTGGTGAATAATATAACTGCAACTGTAACATCTTTACATCACTTTTTTAAGGTCTGTGTCCTGTTTGGGAGCATCTAAACCGCAAATTATCAAACATACAATAATATTTGAAAGTCAGTGTCCTTTTTATAGAAGTGTGGTTGCTTTTCACAATAAAATAAAAGCAGTTTACAAGGTCGATTTCACGCTTGTCAGAGTTCAGTCAGCTAAACAAGACCCGTCTTCAGTCCTGCTGATTTGCTGTATTATCCTCTATTTCACGCCTAATTGTAACTCATTAACGGACCCCAGGATATCAATTAAAGCTCAGCACTGCCTGTATCTTCCCCAAACCCACCGTATAATGAATATGCTCAGTGAAAGTAGTTAAACTGGGCTCTTACCTTGGTCCGAACTGTACCGGGAGAAGTTTCCGGTGTTTTGACAACTTGACCCCGGGTGTTCAAGCAACATTTTGAAGATGTTCCGATGTTCCAAACGGAAGAAAGCAGCGCCGAAAGACGCACGCCTGTGATTAAAAAAAAGCCTAACAAGCTACTGAGTATGGACGATAGATTCAAACCCGCAACTTCCTGGAGATTTATCCTCTCGAGAGTGAGTTGAGCTCTGTTCGATGGCAGCTTGATTTCTGAAAAACGTTAAAAAGGACGCCCGTCGACCTTTCTCCTTTCGTCAGCCACCGAGAACGGAAACTTTGAATAATCATCAAGTTGCTCTTTGATTCCGTGCTGATACGCTCGAGATGAGGTGGAGACGAGGGGCGGGTGGCAGTGGAAAAGTGTCTGACCATTAGCAGCGTCAGCTGACTTGACTGTGAGCCCGGCAGCTTGCGACTTTACTTCAGTTAAAGTAAGCGGTGGTCAGCGCTGCCTCTGTCCAGGGTGCTGAAAGGGGAGTTTCTCTAAACAGGGTGGAGGCGTGTGTGCTGCTCCTATATCCCCCGTGGCTGTCTTTAAGCCCGCGCACACACACACACGCACGCACACACTTGCCCTCCCCTCTTTCTCCTTATCTATGTTGTGGTGCACGTGTCTGTCTTTCAAGGCGCACAATGGGGCAATTGCTCGGGACATTGTTGTCATGCGTTTCCATCGCTGCGTCTCTCTTTTGTTTGGTTAAACATAGACAGCATCGCATTAATGATACAAGTGGACTGAGCGTACATACCGTTACGTTAGCCCTATATGGTGTTACGGTTGGGCTATGCTGAAAAAACAAGTACGTGCACACCCTTACTGCTGGGATTAGTTTACAATTATCGAGTTTTAAATGAAAATACATACGTTCAGAGGAAAACTGTGATGCTGAATTTTCAGTAGGCCTAGCTAGAGTGAGAAACATGACCAGTGAAATTATTGTTAAAACGTGTAAGTGGAAGAAATAGTATGAATTTTAAAATTCACAGAGTTTAATAACATCTTTCTTTCTTAAATTATATTTAAATAATTTATGGTTTCCTGTTAAACTTCAGCACGCGCTTGCGCAGTGTTGGGCGGCTATTTGGCTGAGTGCCATGCCTCTTGCCTTTGACGCTGTGCCAATTACCACCAGAACTCACAGGACTACTCTGACGTAGTCCTACAGCTTTGATTCAATTTTACTCGCCCAGCACGCCAGCCCACAAGTGGTGTAAGCCAATTAGACCTATGCTGTTCATTAGTCCACTCAGGGCAATTAGCCTCTCAAACTTGGAAAGAAATCAACCATCTTTTTTCTTTTCTCTTTATACCCCACTGACTTTACTGCCTCTTTCTCCCTCCTTCCAGCAATTTCACTACATTCACGTGATTTTAAAAACAATCACCAGTGGATGTTTGTTTTCATGGAATGGGAAGCAAGTTTTTGTGTTTTCATGGGCAGTAATCTCTGGTCAACGAGTCAGTGTGGATCTTTGTGCAGATTAAGGGAGAACTGTTCCAGTAAATCTGGAAGGAGCTGTACACAGTAACCTAAAGCCAATGCAGCATCAAAGGAGCTTAGACCACAAGCACAACAACAGGACTGCTTTCCGTTTCCTTTCATTCACTGTGAGAAGAGTCTTTGCTATTCTAATGTAACAACGTGCAAGGTGAAGATGTGTATAATGACTTATGCATGTTTAAGATCTTTCAAATTAGGATCTCAACTAATGCTAAAAAAAAGTAAATTAATAATCTGTGAAGCATCATTAATGAATAATCTCTCTGATTTCTTATTTTGATATACTATAACAACAAGATTATTCCTTATATCACCAAGTTACTGCATGTTTTATGAGGAATCTGAGGGATACACTGAATAAAAAACAGAAATAAAAAACACCATGCTGTTAATGCTACTTTTTTTATAGCCACTTTCTCCTACAAACATTTTGTTTTCTGGTGTCCTCGCCTCCCTTGCATGAATATTATGATGAGCCAACTCTTAAAACACGCCAAGGCTTTTATCTTGTTTTGTTTGTCCTCTAGAGCATCATCACAGAAAATTGGTAAAGTGTTAATACACCTGAGTCCCACTTGAGAAAGCAGCTGCAATCAGCCTTTAACGGTCCTCCATAAAGACTCTGCCTTTTGCACCTATTAGAACCTGATTTCTGACATTGAATATGAGCAGGTTCAACAGGCTCACAAGTGCACTGTGGATTAGAGAAGCCTCGGCCCCTTGAGGATGACTTCAAAAGAACAAACGGCATACTGCACATGAAACCTCTGTTTTCCTTCAAGTGAGGGCACTTACATTGAACAGAGAACGGAATAGTTTTATGAATACAAATCTTTACTCAGATCTGTTGTGCTTCATGTATAATAGAATATGATCTTAGCTTATATTTGTATTTTTGCACTAATATATATTATATATATATATTATACTGTCTGATCCAAGCTAAAAATCCCCACTTGAAGGACTGCTAATACTTAAAACAATATATAACTGAATGGTATATTTTTGTGTGTAACATTCTATACAATACGTTTAGCCAAAATCTTTCAACAGTCATGTATAATGTAGTTAAAAAAATACAGTTTGGGATTTTGTTTTTGAAAGTGATTTGCCAAATAGATACTGTTGACATTAACTGAAAAAATGTTCAAAATTAGACAGCTTTCAAATGCAGCATTTTTGCTAAATTAGCAACACATGAACCATGAGCTATCATTACCATTAAGGTCTTAACTTAGAGACAAAAATACGGGAAGAAGAATGAAACATTTTGAGAGTAAGCTCCTATAGACTACTGCCTATCTCTCAAGGGAAATTTCTCAGATTATATCAGAATTCTTTTGAAATGTGTAGTCTGACTGGCTGTCAGTGTGTTGGCTTTTATGCATCTGTTTTTACATGCAGATATTGGAGTACATGGTCTTGCTTTGTTTGTCCGTGTCATTTTACACACTTGCGCATGTCCACAAGGGCCTCTGTGTGCTGTGCTGTCCTGAATTGTGTACATACTGTATATGTGCATACATGTCGTGTGTGTGTTTGTGTGTGTAACTGCTTATGCACAGCTGAGTTGGGTGACCGAGTGTTACCGCAGGGGGTCCGTGTGCACCCATACCGCCCCTCTGACACCAGGCTGCCATTGTGCTCCCGTCATGATCAATCATGTCTTCCAAAGACTGGCCTTGTTCAGGAGGGAGGGGACCAATCACACGCCTCATTACCCAGGCTTGGTTACTCCTAAGCGGAGTAGTCCCAGGACACCTCAGCCTGTTGCTGTCTGGAGAGAAAGAGGAAGAGAGGAAGAGAGAGAGAGAGGGAAAATGAGATAGAGACAGAGAGAGAAAAAGTTAGCGAGAGGATGTCAAAAATGGCAGGAGAATGACACCTGAATCTGAAAAACAAGCCTTGACAGTGAATACGCGAAAGAATAGAGGACAAAGGAAAAAGTATGAACATTATTTAGATGTTGTATATCAATTTTCAGATAGGTCTGGATCAGTCACTGCCAGAGAAATAAGTCAACAAAGGTTTTGGTTATAACTCGACAACTTTAAGGAACCCAAAATGTCTGCAGGAATAAGTTGCTGACCTAAAGAATATTTCTAGATATTGCAAACCCAACCACCCGTCGTTTACTGTAGATAAAGGCCCACCCTCTGCGTCCCCTGAGCAACCAGCCTCTAGTTTTCAACCATAGCAAGCAGCTCTCATTGTTTTGAAATGGCTCCATCTGGCAAGGTTTCACTGACCAGGCCAGCCATGGCTCGCTCCCCCAGCAGCTGGCTAAACTGCCCAACCGCTTTTCCGCTTGGCCCTCGGAGTAACCGACACTCTCTGGTGGCTTTGCCCCACACACACACACACACAAGGCTAACTGCCTGCCAGTCTTGGGGTCAGCTGGCCTGAGTCGAGGAAGGGGGGTGAAGTATGCTGGAGGGGTGGTGCGGGGTAGAATGGGTGACACCATTTAACCCTTTGTTATTCACCCAAGAGAACTGGAGAAATGGTGCAAACGTGTTTCATCTCCACTGTAACGTTTGACGTTTGAAATGATCTTTGGAGATTTCAAGGAAAGGACAAAAATGCACAAATTCTCTAAGCTGTGATTCAAAGTCAGCTCCACTTTTAGGTCGGTTATGATTCATCACACTTCTTATCATTATGGGCTTAACTCAACAGCTGGCCCTTAAGAGTTGAATGCAGGTTTCATTATTTGTGCATGAGGGTCTACTCTAGGCTAAAAAGGCTGCCACCTCTGCCCAGCATCAGCCCCTTTGAATATTGATATGCTAATGATGAACAACACAGGGAACAAAGCCTGACTGCTACCACTGAAAACCAATACAATGGCCCTTCAGTCATGCCTTGACACTTTTACCACCCAACATGTGTCCCTGGTTTCATGCTCAGACAATACAGGCCAACAACTGTCCATCCATTTATATGGGGGATGCTGTTACTCAGTTCCGACACACCGTCTGGGGACTTGACCGGTTACGGTGTGTTTTACTCGTCTTTGTGCAGGGTGGGAAATATCAGCTTTTTAGAGCAATGATGAGCCACCCCAGAGCCATAATGCCTGAGAGGTCAGAGTTCAAACCTTTCAGCCAGAGCTGAGGCTTGACCTAGCTTGTCATTACAGATGTTGGCCTGCTGTGGGGTCTATCTGGTTTGCAGGTGGTATGTTTCGGTGGAAATACTTAATAGAGAAAATAAAGAATTCTAAAGAGCTTACTAGCGATATGAGCTTTACACCCGTTGACTGGGATAAAGTAAGTTATAGAGACCTAATCAGCTTTGGAAGGCTTGACAGGATATTTTTATTGTGTTGCAAAGTAAATGTTTTGATCAAAAAGAGGCATCTGTGTAGCCAAAGATGCTGTCCATTGCCAAGGGTTTGTGGCAGACCATTTAACAGAATCAAATTGCTGCATTATTCTTAATTTGTATTGATATATGTCTATGCTAACTACATTTTCTTCATTCCAGAAAATGTAAGTTTTCATCTTGTTGGATTCTGCTGTTGTTAAAAAAGGCTAGCTAACACAATGCTCAGCTAACAAAAATTAATATTTCCACACACCTAGTTGTCTATCAGCTAGGTGATGTTGCCATAGCTACCATCGAGGACGCTGAGGTTATGTCCTCTGTATTTTCTCTGGGAATTTCTTTTTCTTTTAGCAATCTGGGGGGGGGGTTGTTTGCCAGAATCCAGTAATTTTTGAGTCAAAATATAAATTTGACTACATTTAGGACAATAAATAAAATCTTAAGTATTCAGTATTTCCCCTCCAGATTTGTATTCCTGTCCAGTGTGGAGAAGTCAAGAAGTCTTTGAAAACAAGCTTTAGGAAATAAAATTTAAATTAAATTAAATGTAACAGTAAAATATCAGCAATTGAAATAAACAAAACATTTTATTCATTTCTAAAATCCTAGTTAAGGCTCTGATGTTGCAGTCTGCATCTTAACCATCATTTTTTATTTTACAGAAGAATTGTATTCAGGACCATAAGACATCCTATATATATATATATATATATTTTGATTTGTCGTAGCTGTAAAAGCACAGGTGAAACTAGTAACATTGATGATGACCACTGAGCCAGCATGGACAAAACCAGGGCATTTGGCATTGGAACATATGTATGGAATGCAGCCATTATTAATGTTATTAGTTTGTTTCACAACTTAAAATGCAAATTTGAAAAGTCTCTGTTGTTGTCAGCAGCAAGTACTGTGCTATACTGTGGGATGATGGTGACAAATTTAAAACAGGTTTTTGTTTTTTAAATAAAATGAGAAGTCTCAACAGAAATATTTCTCGGAATTTGGGCTTTACTTCACTTTATTGTAACTGTGCTGTGTTCAATTATAGGTAGATTTAACAGATTTAATTATTTTAACAAAGCACAATAACATATCCATAATCCTGTACCCTTTAGATGGCACTGAGATCATGTGATGTATTACCTAACATCCAAGTGCCAGAGAGAAACCAAACTGTTTCTGTCTTGTAAGCTTGTGTATGGTACCATGTCACAATGTAATTTTGTTGATACATATTTTTATTTATGTATGTCCATACCCGTATGAGGCCTAACAAAAAACTTCTAGTGTGACAAAAAAAACCTTAATCAGTTGAATGAGACACCATGGCTCAATTTAATGTTGTGTTGGGATTTTTAAGGAGGTCATGTGTGGCAGTGAGTGCTTATAATTGAACTCTAATTGAAATCTCTGTCCCGCCCCTCTCTCTCTCTCTCTCTCTCTCTCTAATGAACCCTCCCAGACACAGAGTGAGCTAGACCCCCAATCTGGACCAAACAATGAGATGAGCACGATGAATTATAGTTCCCTCTCTGCAGCATGAAACAGGCCCAATTTCAAAACACAAAAAACTATTGTTTTGGTCCTTTACTTAATTTTAAACCTCTCTTACATCCACCAAATACCGCTACCCCATCTTTCTTTTCCCAGCTCTAACTTTGTAACCACCTTTCAAAGTCTCCGCAGTCCCTCGTTGATGTATCCCTTTCTTACGCCACCAGCAGGTGGAAAGTAGAGAGCGGGACACTGATTAGCGACTGTACAAGGCAACAGTGACCTCGAATGATGGATGTAATCATTCCCCTGCAAAATGAATGTATTTATTATTAGTAATTTATTTGCTGATTAATCACACTCCACGTCAGAGCATACCAGACAACCAGCCTGCCATTAGTATCACGGGGTCAGCTGTTTAAAAGCTGGCATTTATCATGGTGTCGCTATTAGATGTCATTAATGCTGAGCTGGTTGGGATTCGGTAAATTATAAAACAGTTTATTGGGGACGCTGTACAAATCACACATCCTAGGGTGACATGCCAACAGTTTTTTCTATTTATTTAATTAGTAACAATACCATGTTGTAATTGCTGTGAATATGTATTACAACGACTTTTAAAAAAGTTGAGCAGTTGCAACATGCTGTACTTTTTCCTCAATTACTCCATCAGATATGACCATGGTGCATTGGGAGTCAGTTCTGAATTGTCTTAGACTAACAGGCTTATGGCTAAAGATGGATGTTTGTGTACAAGCGGGTGGTGGGGGGCATGTGTTTTTTTTTTGCCTTTCTTTTCTACTAAAGGAGGGGTTGAGGGTGGGGGGGTGGAGGAGTCTAAACATTACGGATAAGAGGCAGCCCGGCACACGCCTGCCTGACGGTCGGTAATCCCACAGTCTCAGACTCATGACCCACTTTCTTGGAGGAGTGTGATGGAGCAGCAGCCTCTTACCCAGGAGGAGCCTCCAGACGCAGGGTGGAGGGGTGGAGGAACCCCCCTACTCTGTCAAGACAAAGGAAAAGACAGACTCTTGTCAAGACTCCTGAAAGCCAAATAAGAGGTTCAGGAACACTAATACCTCAACCCGATGCTCTTATCATTCTATCTAATAAATAATTCAGGGGAAGTGCCACTTTGTTCTCAGTGCAAAATATCTGTTGGTCGGGGGCTTCATTCATTCTTGATTGCACCTGTTGTTGTGCTTGAGATTCCTTATAGATGCTACAGTATTTCAGAAAGCCTTTGACTTCTGAAAATGTAATTTTATGCAGATGATGCTCTATTTTACTGGAGGATTCAAAATTGAGTCAGTGGAACAAAGCGGCAAATACGCCTACTTTTTAAGCTTGGCCGATGGACTATGATACTTCTTGGGATGCCTGTTAACACTGGATACCCTTGTGCAATGTAAAGACTCTGCTTTTGTTTCCTAAATCAGGAAATTGTGATACCAATAATATTAAGTGAAGACCAGAGCCATTTCGTAATTAAATCACTGAATTAAGCAGAGATCATCCATTAATACAAAGGAAATTAAAAGAACAGCTTCTGCATTATTGTGTCTTATCCCTTGAAAACATACTGACTGACATCGTGGCACGAGCCGCATTCAAATAGGTCAACAAATGCTGCATTGATGTATTAGATCATATCACCACCATACATCTTTTTTTTTTTTTTATTAACCACCACCCACCCCTCCTCTTCCTTTTTTTTTTGTTGTTGAAAACATCTCCCCAAGCGCACCACAATACACGCCGCTCTTACTTCTCTCTTTATCTTAATCCCTGGCAGACTTTAAGTGTCTGGCATCGGGGCAAAATCCCAAACTGGAGAGGAGCATGTTTGGAGACCTAATCCCCTTACCCATAGACTCGAGTTGCCCTCAATTCACCTCTCCCAAAGTAGGCCAAGAACAAGGAGCCACAACAGAGATGCAAGCGGCTTCACAAGGGCTCAGCATTATCATGCTGGCAGACAGACAGACAAGCGTGACACACACGTTGGCACACGTACATACACACAGACGGACACATGGACAGATGATGTATAAGCTGACATACAGTACAGTATAGACACACATGCGACAGGCTGACATACACATACACCCAGATGCTAACCTGAAAATCATACACTCTTGTTTCCATGGTTTCTCTCTTGCACTCCTTACACAATGCTGAATAACACACGCACAACTCCTGCAGTACTTGTCTTTAGCCGCAGCCTCCTTTCCTATTCTTCAGCAGTCACTTTTAAATGTTTGACTTGGCCATTGGAAGGGAAAATGGATCAGCTTCACTTCAATGTGTGTATTCTCTGTTTCTCCTGATTAGATAATAACTTTCTTTGATTGTACAGCGGCTTAATGGGAGATAACACCCTGTTTTCAGTATGGCAGGAGGGACAGAGTATAAGCTGTGAGCACAAATCAATAATTTTCGAAATCACTTTCCCATATGCTGTTTTCAGCAAATCTGTAAGCTTGTGCAGATAATACTTTAGGTCAAAAAGCTGTGGAAGAACACATGAAATGCCAACTTGAAAAGGCTTGGTGAAGGTGAGGAGTGTTGCTGCACATTTAACAACAGGGACCGTCTCCATGGAAACTTGTGTTGCCATAATGACAGGTGTAACTAAAGACATGTCGGCCTCGGACAGTATGAAGATGAAGTAATTCTTGATGTAAACATGTGCATAGTGGTCCCCTCACTGACAACAATACACAGCTGAAAGTAACAATTGTAGTTGAAATCAAGAGGTCAATTTAATGAACAACTTGCTTAACATGTTAGATTCTTTATCAATCAATCAGACTTGTATATTAGTGCATATGGCAACTTCATTCCAATTTCAGACCAATGGCTTAGCATGCAAAGCACATAAATGCAACATTTTCAGGTTAAAGGATAAGTTCACATTTTTTAAAGTCTGCCATAAAATAACACTCAAATGGCCATATGTACACAGACACAGTTTTTGGTTGCTGTCATCACTGTGATCTCTTCCACATGTGATTCCAATGTACAGCAAGTCATGGGGGATACAATCCATGTTGCTTGTTTTGTGCAAAATTGCATTCCTTAGTTCAGTCAGTATCATCCAAAGTTACAGTCGTTTTAGTACAACATTTTCTCTTTGTGTCCCCATACCAAAGAGGACATATCACAGAACAGAGACTGTGGATCACTTACATTATAATCACATTGGGAACAGTTTTGTAGAGCCTGTAAGGACAGGAAGAACAATTATAGTGACAAAAGAAACTATAAAATCTACATGCATGTGAGTATTGTTTTAAGATTTCCTGATTCAATTTCATGCTACCTTTTCCTTACTGCTTGCATGCTGTTAATGTACTTTATAATCTTCACCTTAAACAGTCCATCTTGAGTAAACTCATGCCAGAGAGAAGTAAACAACACTGCCACCCATTGGTCATCAGGAGAAAATCTACCCATACGTGTTGAGTTTACAATATAGTCGAAATACAATATATATAATATACTGTATATAGCCGTATAGACAGTATGACAAATGCAATTTGGAATAAAATTTTAAAATAGAAAGATATTTGTATGGTATATGTAATTTGTCACCTACAGTTCAATCTGTATTTAGTGCAATTAATGCACACAGGATACATGAAGCTCATTGTGAAGATACAGTATACGGTTACATGATTAGCTGGAAATCCCACTACACATGACAGAAACATGTCTGCATAACATTATGGAAAACGGAAGCAAAACTGAGTCAACACAACCATGCTTCTGTACTAAGGGGATTGTTGGAGCATTGTCTTGGGGATTGCTGCAAGATAACGGGTATTCAAAGAGGTTTAGGGATAGAGGTAAGAGACTTCAGCTCCGGTTGGATTCTCAGATTTAAAGGCTCATGCATTGCTTTTCCCCTTCCCTCCCTTCATCTCCTCTCCAAGCTCCCAGGCTGAGTTCTGGAGAAGATTAGGTCTGATTTTTCCATTATGCAAATTGTTTTCTCCTTCCCGGCCCCCTGTCATCACTTAGTTTTGTTGAGAGCTTTATCATTAGTATCAAACTGCACATAAAATAGCCAGCTTTTAATGTAGCGTATGACAATGAGCCAACAAAGCAGCCTGTTGCCCTGCTTTCAGAAATTAGAAAGCCCAGATGTTTGATAGGTGATCGTGCTGCCAAGAGAAACAACACTGTAAGAGAAAAGATGCAATTGTAATGGATTCATCAGGTGTTCACCAGGTAATCCTGTACCTACAGTTCATGGATATATGTTGCATATATCAGTATGATTTGAACACAACAATAATAAAGCATAAGCTCCAATTAGTTTTAGTTTTATTTATTCATTTAACTTTTTTTTCAAAATAAAAGTCACATCATTGGTGCCATTGCCTGCCAAAACTCATGAATTTGTGCTGTATATTTTGACATGACATAGCACTGTATGTCAATAAAGAACACTCTCTTGGGTTTGCCAATGCCTGGCCGGTTGTTTCGAAACTTGGATGGATGTGATGATTAAGATGATAATCCTATAATAAACTGTAACCCAAGCACTGAGTGCATTTACAGTATACTACTTTATTTAATCCCCCCAAATTCACTAGAAGTTGACTACATGGGTACATGGTTTTGAATATATGGAATGCAAAAAATGAAATAACAAAAAAATGGAAAATTAAAGTTAAAAGGTTTATATGCATTTCTTTACAAAACTGTAAATCCCACTGATTAAATCAGTGAGGGCACAGATTGAAATTAATCTTCACACTGCCTCACATGGGAGGTCAAGTGGTCTTAAACTGACTTAATTCATGTATATACCATATGATAAACCCAAGCTTTACATATTTAGCAGTTTGCACATTTTGAAGGGCACACTTTACACCTACTGTAAGTAAAATACAATTAATTATTTTCTGTCATTTTGTACCTATTAAAATAAGCTGTATTTGGAACAGAGACAATGATGTGGGCGTTGTTTTAACTGCATGCAGCCATAAATGTCTGACTCCTTGTTTACAATCAGCTTTCATCTTTTATCTCTGTCTACAGTTGTCTCACTTAATACATCCTCTGTCCCTTTTGTGGCCGATAATATAAACATCATAAATAGGCAAGGTACATTTCCCCCTGAATTGGTGCACCTGTTTTTTCCTAAAAGCTATCTTTAATATCTTTTTCATCGCAGGGAAAATAAAAGCTGGCACCTAGAAAAGCTTTACAGAGTACTGAAGTTCCACTCTTGAGGGATGCTGGTTCAGGCCACGGTCAACAGCAGCATCAAGAACATCATGGTTTGTCCTCCTGGTTGTGTTGGTGCTGTGTTGCTGGTATAATGAGTGCTTATGCAGCTGGAGCTGTGATAAGATGACAAGGATGCTTCCACCTCCAGATTATCAGCACCACCAGAGTGAGGACTGTTTGGTCGCTTAAGGACAGCAGCAGCAAGGAGACAAGTGTTAAATGAGAAGCTGGCACCAACTAATCCCCAGATGCTGAAGACTACCTCGTAATGGTAAGTCACACAATTGCTGCCACAAACACATATTCATCAACCCAATGTCTCACAGTCCTAAAAATTGAAGCCAAAACAAGCACTTCTGTGGATGTTCTTTTCAGTGGTGAAATGTCATAATGCAGCAGTTATTCAGAGAGAATGTCTGTCTATCTGTGCACCTGCACATTTTCAGGTAGACCAATCAGAAATAAATAAAATCTTTATTTCTAATCTTTCGTGTCTGTGAAAGGTGGTAATCTGGAAGATGCATTTCTGATCCAAGCCCAACCCTCAAACTGGGCAGGATTCGCAGAGAACAGGAGACAATAAGAAAGCCAAGGCTTCCCTCATTTTTTAGGTGCTTTAGAAAAAATCTATAACTTGTTTTCTCTGGATCAAATCATGTCTAAATGGTTTAAGAAAAAATATCAAAAGAGAATAAAAATGTGACCATTGTGACTCACAGTCAATGATGTACTTAAACCCCAAATGTTTAGCTTTTATGAACAATGATAAAACTGTACCATGATGTCTTTTACTGTTTTTTTTAATCTCACATAAATGCTGCAATATCCAGATGGAGTAAGGGAAATGCATGCATTTTGAGACATATGTGCTGGCTGAAGTTCCTATAACCCTGTGAAAAACAATGCAACATTTTGAAGAGTACCTAATAGATGGCAGGCAGATGGTTTTGTTTTTGTAAAATGGGCTGCCTCACAAAAGAGAAACAAATTTGACTTGCTCAGTTTAAATCTGAAATCAGCTTACCTCAATCTCATTTTGCTTTTGTGGCTCCTTGTTGTCTGTAATGAGCTGTTGCTAGTGCCGCCGTGCATAAGATCAAACAGATATACGGCTGGGAGATTAAGGCAAAAACACAACAAAACGTAAAGCAAGAGACCAGGGAAAAGAGAGAAAACAGGCAGAATTTAAGAGTATGAAGTGGCTGCTTTGAGGAGCTTATTATTTCAAATGTACAAGTGGAATTTCATCAAAATAAGTGGTTTCCATTTCAATAATATAATAGCAAACAAAAACAAATACATTATAAACATACAGAACTCTGAAGATTAGTGGCTGGTCGTTTTTTATCCTTCGTTTGTCAAAGCAGGAGTTCTGAATAGTAAAGATTTTTTGACATAACATTAAATTGACATTCATTTAGTTTATACACACACAGTTTGTCAGTGAAATGAGTAGAATGAAAATAAAACATATAATGGATAATATCAAATTAGTTGAGAACAGTGTGATAATTTTGGCTTTGTTTTCTTTTATAGTTTTTCTTGCATCAAAGTATAAAATTCACAAACCTGCATTTACGATGTGTATAAAACATATTTATTCTGTCTTATCCTCTGTTTAGTGGGGAACACATTTTTTATGGTGGTGGGTGAGGCTGGGAAGTGCATACACTAATAGCATTTTCACATATCTGAATCTCATTATACATTGTCAGGTTGCTATCAGCATATTAATGCCATAGAAGAGGAGCATTGAGGAGTGCTGAAAAGCCACAAGACCTGATACACTGCAACCAAAACAACAGGATTGTCAACATCGCAGCACAAAAGCTTGGAGTCTAACTGTCTATGTGCCGTATCTCAAAGTGACAGAAAATCCCTTGATAAGAAGTCTAAGAAAAGAATGTGATATCATCTTACAATACTTGTATCATACAAAATTGTTTACATACAATTAATTAATTAATTACATATGAAATTAGTTTTATAGAAATATAATATCAAGTAACTTATGCATCCATGTTTGTGTGTGCCAGCACTGGTCCATATACATGTGAAGTGCAATAGGTTAACATTTCATTTCAAACAAATACAGTAACAGGCCAATGATGTAGAGCAGTAATACAATAGTAGAAGATAAATATAAATATTGAAATATCCCCAGTCATAAGAATTCAAAAAAAGGTAACAATTACTGCTAGAATTAAACAACACAAAATAAAATGAGAATAATTAATCAAAAATAAGTAACTAAGAGTCAAATATCAGAAAAAAATCTAAATAAAAGTAAGAATTTAAAGCTGGAGAGCCCTGACCACACTTGCAAGTGGCCTTATAGCATTCGATCATGAATACTTTGTAACTTATGTGACCATTGTATCAGACAAACGAGCTTTATTTAATGCAGATTTTATATCTTATTAAAAAGGCATTATAAGGAGTTGAAAATAAATTGTTATTGTGTCCACCCTCTGTAGTTCCTTTCATGTATTCCTGTCTCTCTGACACGCTCCTGCATGGGAAACAAATGTTGTTCCTTTAAGCTTGTCATTCACTAGTGCAATGCTGCTCTCCTATGGTGAACCTTAGGTACTGCAGAGGCCTCTTAATTATGTGAAGCTCAGAGTGATATAAATATATTATGTTAATATATTTAGACAAAACAAAAACAACATGGCTGAACAGCTTTTATAACAAGTTGACAATGAAACTATATGCTATGTATTATGAGGGATACATTTTGCAATTAATATGTGAGTAACTAACTCCATATGGCAATGTTATAAATTAATATCTGTATCAAATAATATTAGATTGCAATGAGATAAACAGTTTCAAGAACAAATGGAAGGATGTGCAATCCTCTATTAATATTCAAGTAACTATAAGGTAATGAAATGTATTAAAGAAATGAAAATACTATTGAAAGCATCACCTGCATTTGGTGCATCTCTAAAACTTGTTCCAAGGCTCTGCATGGCTGACAATGTACCCACCAACAGTTCCAGAGAGATGCCTGTCATAGATCTACTAAAGTGGTGAGACAAATCTGAATGACAAGGAGCAAGTCTATGAGATGCAGGTGCAGATAGCTGGAGGCACTACGAGAAAGTGCAGGATTGTCAGGCAAGTGGAAAGTTGCTGTGCTTGCAGTTTGGGACTATTGACTCTGCTAATGTGGCAGATGACAGTAGCTGTATAGCTCTGTACCGACAATATATCAAAAGTGACACAGTGAGAAACGCTAGTCAGCATTATGCAGTACGTGTGGCTAAAATGCTGTGTTAGTAGTAGGAGCAGCATAACCGCTGTATATAGGCTAGGTAAGTCATAACTGACCATCAGATAGTGTTGCCTACAGCTGATTTGTGTGAGTGAGTTGGGAGAAGCTTGCCCACAGTCAGGGGGTCGGGGTAGGGACTCAACCTGAGATGAAGGTGAACTCTGACAGACCATAAAGACAAAACATTGAGTGTATTCTCAGTGGGATTATACCAGCAATACATTCACATTTTGTTTAAAGCCCCTGAAAACCTTTTATTCCCCTATCAGTTTCTTATTATGAGCAATGGGGTCTGACATGATCTGACACAAAATTTCCTGCCAAAGTTATTGTGTTCCCACCAAAAGCGAAGCGAATTTTCCCGCGACTGACCAGTGCCCAGTTTGATCGGTGCCAGGATTTACTACTACAGCGGTATGAACCAAAAATAAACACATTTGGCTGTGATTTAATTGCAATAAACGGATCAAAGGGATGCCGAAATAACTACATCATGATGCCGATTCGTAGAAAGTATGGATTCATGCTTTGTCAGGTCGGTCCGCAAGACGACAAGCAAATAACTTAAAAATGCTTGTTTTCTGAATGGAGTTCGGATCGATCAGGGCTAGTGACTTGGTTCATAGTAAAGTAGGATAGCTACAATCAAGTAACAGACACGTATTTTCAGAACTTACCAGGTAGACCAACTTCCTCGCTTACTTTTCTCCAAGCAATCTTTTTTGGTCCGGTCTCTGTATAAAAATTAAGTAGTATCATAGGGGCCTGGACGCCCACATGTGGCTATTTTCGCCTCAATTTCAGATTCAACGTCGGGACGTCAGTGACGTCAGGGTGAGACTCAAACGCTGATAGGCTTCCGCGATACAGTGTCACGCGAATTTATCGCGGGAGTTGAAAAATTTCAGCTCGCACGAATAGAGACAGCGCAACGCATCATACTCGCACGCCCACCCAAGGGGAAAATAATCGGCGCCACAATATGCAACCAAGGGCTAACTGAAACACCAACAAAATACCTGTAGCTAGCTAACAACATTAGATGTGAGCATGTCAAAGCATTATTTTAGCACCCTATAGAGAGGACAAACTCAATATTCAGTCAGTCTATCTCAGAGTCCCTTCTCAAGCTAAGTTACTGTAGTAAGCTAAGGCACTTGCAAACATAAAACTGCAGAGCTTTCTGATTTAGCACACGTTGCCACTGCACACTTTGCATACTGTGAAAATGCTTAACTTACAGCCATATAGCTAGCCTAAAACTGACATTTGGATATTTGACCAGTGACAAAATGCTTGCTGCACTCGTAGGCATACTGAGTGTCAGAATCCCACAGTTCTCAATTCTTCCTGCAGATGCCTCATGTCTGTATCCACTTTTGTCTTCTTAAAAGCTCGGTTTTTTGGTTTGGCAGCTTCTAAAAACTTAGTTCTGGGTTCTGTACCCTGTTGGTAGTGCATCCTACCACACAGCAGCTTTTAGGCATTTTTCTTTTGTTTGCTAGCAGACCGAAATGACAAGGAGGTACCAAAATCAATGGAAAGCAATTAATTGTTTTCCCCTCCGGTGTGGGCGGGACTTAAATGCGCTCTGTCTCTATACGCAAATGACTCAAATTTTGCGTAATTCTTTGCGTTGACTTTGTATGTAATCTCACCCTGAGAAAAATTCTTTTCGATTTTGGTGAGAACACATCATAATAATTGAAAGGAAAAGTAAAGAAGTCAGTATTTCCCACATGAGGCTTTGATAAACAATAAAGTTAAAACAGTTAACTTAAAATATGGAAAATCCAAACTTTCCAAAATCTTGACTTAGGCCCTGATGCTGGGTTACTATATAGAATTATTAAACTTCAAACTTAAGTAGGCTAAGTAAGTAAAAACAAAAGTACCCTGTAATATACAAGGAGCAAGGAGGCTTGGAGTGTTTAAATGTTTTATTGGTACTCGATACACTGAATGAGTGGCTGTAAATAAAAATCCTTAATGAGTAATTAACAACCCCTGAAACTTCTCACCTTGCTGCAGTGATGCCCAGGCATACTCCAGGACCTGGTGACATCACTGCTGAGTGTGGGTTCAGGTGAAACAAAGCAGGCCTCACCTCTGACCACACCCAACCACACCCAACTTTGGTGCTGTCAGATGTAAAACAGGCTTGAAACCTTCCACCAGAGAGGATGGTGAAACACTGGTTTTCAGCAGCAGTTAGTCTTTTAAAGTTATTTTTCAAAGACAGAAATACATTTCGGAGAAGAGACAACAACAATAAAACATTGAGAAAATAAAAACACATTGTTTAAGTATGCATGAAATGTGTTTTCACAACACACACAGTTTGCCCTTCCTTTTTTTGCCCGCACGTTCAATGCTCTCACGCATAAGCAACTCCCCAGCCTGTGACGTCATTTCGGGGGAGGGGCTATGTGTTTTTATGGTTTATTTGCACAATACCTCACTTCCTCAGCAGCTGCCTGCCATTGCTGTGGTGTATGAGAAAAAGAGGGGGGAGAGAGAGAGAGAGTGGCAAAGAACGAGAGAAAAAAGGGGGAGGGAGTGACAGAGAAGCGGAACGGCTCAAGGAAGAAGAAAAGCGTAGCTGCCTCTGGAGGAAATAATAGTGAAGGGGCCTCATAGCGGGAGGAAGCAAGCTAGAAGGCAGACAGATTAGCAGCGGTTCTATGGCTCAGTCGGCTGCTAACGGTGTGGACCAGAATCTAGCCAGCAAGAGGCTGCACTCAAGGTAGGACCCTAAGGGGGTACATCGGCAAACAAGCGGGTGGTCAGCCTTGTAGCCTGTCCTTGAATGTCTGTCAGGATAAAGAGAAAGTAGACACGGGAGGGAGCGGCTGAAGGGACAGAAATAATAATAATAGAGAATAATAGAGGCTGCCAGCTAAGGAGGAGCCAGGCAGGCGGAACTTGACCAGCCAGCTTTCACTGATTTAATGCCCAAGACCCAGCCACAGTTTGCAGCCAGAGCCCAGTTCCAAGCCTCATTCCTGGCTCGGGTCGTTGAGCTGCTGTGGCTGGAATGTACAGACTGAGAGGAGCCTCATAAGATGTGGACGTAGGAGGAATATACTGTAGCAAGGAGTGTCTGTGTCCAGGTTGGACACTTTGACAGTAAAATTACACATGGCTTTGGTTTAAACGTGCCATGTGAGTGCAGAATCACACCATATGTAGGCTACAGGGTCAGGAGATCACATGGATGAAACATGCACATACCTACTATGTGGGAAGATAGATTTTTGTAGCAGTAGCCTAGCTGCCAAAATGTTACCAGTTTAACCCTGTATTTGCATACTTGGTGTATATATGATAACCATGTTCCCACTCATTTGCAAATTTTCTGTCTTGCCTCAGGACTATCTGTATCATTGCAATATTTGCATGCCATAAAACAGTTTTAATCTCTTTCAATGCCCCAATTAATAAATATCAATAGTTATGCAATATCCCACAATGTGGTTCAGTTTTGACAAAACATAGACAACTGACTGACTATATGTTTATACTTATTACTAGGGCTGCAGCTATCATTATTATTCTCATTACTGATTATCTTCTTGATGAATAGATTACTCATTTGCCTATTAACTGCCAGAAAATATTGAAAAATGCACATTAGGATGTATTCAGATTCATTGTTTTGTCAGACCAAGAGTCCCAAACCCAAAGATATTCAGTTTACTATCATATTTTACAAAGAAAAGCATCAAATCCTCACTTTTGAGAAGCTGAAAGCAAAACATGTTTGGCATTTTCTGCTTGAAAATGACTGAAAAGATTAATCAACTGTCAAAAAAGTTTCCGATAATTTCTTTCTCAGTCAACTAATCAATTTATTGACTAATCGTTTCAGTGCTACTTATTAATATATTTTGACAGTTACATTGATTGGCCCGTGGGACAGTTTTATCTGTTATTTGCCCTTGTGTCATGCCATATCTTAGACACCACTGATCAGATTGTGGTAAAACTTGTGAGAATGATGCGTCTCTGTTTTATATTTTGACATTTTGAAAATTACTAATCACTATAACACTGATTATATTAAGGTGCCTCCACATCTTTGTTAGTCAGTCAAGTAGAATTAAATCTGGTATATCACCTACAGATTATGCAAAAACGTAGGGAAATTATGTATCTAATAACTGCATGGTAACATTTTCCAAAGGAATGGTTTGAGGGGGAGTGCTACAAGTCAAATCAAGGTAGTATAGTATAAGTTAATAGCTTTCCGTTTTATTTGTGGGGGACATAGAAGTTATAATAACTTACTTGTCCACACAGAGCGGACTGCTGGGAGTGTTAATAACTGTTGAGTTGTGAAGTGACATTCATAAGCCCTGCAAGGTTGACATACCCCTGACAAAAACACACACACACACACACACACACACACACACACACACACACACAAGATAAATACATAGAGTGACTCAGTGCTGGTTATGGTCATATGGCCAGGTCTACCCCCCTGATTGCTTTCCCTCTATTTTACAAACAGATAAAGCCGATACATGACCTTTCTACAATGAGGGTTGTGTGTGTGTGTGTGTGTGTGTGTGTGTGTGTGTGTGTGTATGCATGCTATTTTGTCTGTAGCTTCAAAGGAAACGCACACAAAAGGATATTATCTGTGGAGTCTCTGTCAACAAACAATTCCTGTAAAATGCTTTTGTTTTGTTAGGACTTTGGTTTCAGACATTAATTGTACTTACTGGATATTGCCAAAATGAAAACAATGTTAGGCTATGGATAGAAGCAACTCTGAAAGAAGTATTTCAAAGCTTAAACTTCTACTTACATTGCATCAGATATCTTTTCTGGTCTCCTAATTTACACATTAAGTGTTATCAATCAGCTGCAGAGCATAATAACTATCAATCAAATGGAGGTGTCCTTAAATGTCACTCCATTGTGAAAGTATAAATGCCTGACACTGGGAATGGGCAAGTAATGTGATACATGTCCTGTTCTTCACAGAGACCATATCAAGGGTCTTAAGAATTACTGCTTATGAAAAGAATACAGAAATTACTCATAACTATTTAAGCTAAATTTAAATTGACTAATTTTAAAGGCAAATTCTGCACAAACCTCCACTTAACCAATTTTAGAAATCACAAAACTCTAGGAATATTACAGTTATTCTTCCCTAAATGTTGTGCTGTGTTATTTTCTCTCAGAGTTTTCTAGGGCTGTATTACATGATACTGCCCCATTAATATTGCCACAGACAACAGGGTTAAGAGAAACAGAATCACGGAAAATCAAGAAAGAAGGAGACAGCTCAGCTCTAACTGAAAGAGACAAGCACCGCAAGAGGAGAAAACATTCCTAGAGAGTTTCTCTTTGGTTTCCCTGACAACTAGCTGTGGCACTCTGTAATTATGGCTGGATTACTACTCTGTGCACAGAGTTTCTTAGCTAAGCCAAGAATAATGGGGACAGTAGTGTAAAACCCCGAATATGGATCAAGGATCTGGGAATAAAGGAAGAGCTTACAGAGCCTTACACAGTCATGTTGAGATAGTGTGCCATTCCAGTAATTTAGACTCTGAGTAGAGTTTTATTATTTAGCCCATTGCCAAGATGGCGTACATGGCCAATGTTGACTTGGATTTTCCTTCATATAAAATATAATGGAAGAAGTGGTGTACAGTGTGTAGCAGGTGTACATTGCAGCATTTGTTTACAAGTATTTAGGTTGTAAAAGTTGTATCTAGGGCTGCAACTGATTATTTTCATTACCGATGAATCTGCTTTTTATTTTGTCGATTCATTGTTTGGCTTATAAAATGTCAGAAAATAGTGAAAAATGCCCAACGACATCCTAAAGCCTAAGGTGCCCATTTTAGCTTTCTTGTGTTGTCCACCTAACAGCCCAAAACCCAAACATAGTAAGTTTACAGAGTTGGGCTGCAAGTAACTGTAATTTTCATGATCGATTAATCTGCTGATTATGTTCACTATTAATCAGTTGATGGTTTCGTCTATAAGATATAATAAAATAGGGAAAATACCTAAAATTTTCCAAAGCCCAAGATGTTCTATTTTGATAGCTTGTTTCATTCAACTAACAGTTCAAAACCCAAAGATATTCAGTTTACTATCATATAACAAAGAAATACTGACATTAGAGAAGCTAGATCCAGCAAATGTTTTGCATTTTTGCTTGAAAAATGACTCAAACGATTATTCGCTTTTCAAAATAGTTTACAATTAATTTTCTGTCGATCGACTAATCAATTAATTGATTAATCGTTGCAACTCTCAAACTGAGAAAAGCAGCAAATCCTCACATTTGAGAAGCTGGAAAACGGTATTGTATAGTTGCTGATTCATTTTCTGTCAATCAACTAATAGATTCATTGATTAATTGTTTCAGCTCTGGTTGTATCATATGGAATAGGTTGAACAGAGTCTACTTTATTTACTAATGAATATTCCAAACTGCTACAGTGCAGTATCATTTAGGGACATAATGTCATGAACAGGTTGTGGTTTGTTCTAATGTTCCTGCCAGGTACTATCTTAGTCCAGCTAATCTAGCCTCTTCACTGTGGTTTGCTTGGGTTAAGCAGCTCTAATAATGTGCCTGTCCTACATCTGAGCAAGCTTATATTTCTCCAGACTTCATTTGACATATATATTTTTCACAGAGGTTTTATTCTGAAAAGCTGAATCATGATACTGGGGTTTTCAGTTCATATGTTCAGCTAAATAGGTGTCTGCTACTGTACTATAGCCTAAACTAAGCTTTTAGATGCCTGAACCTAATCCTAGCCTTAAGTTTGTCTCCCTCTTTTATTTCAGTTATCTTTGGCAGTATAACCTTTCTTTGGCAGAAGAACATGATCTCGTATTTTTATATCAACAGTGAATAAATTGTGATTCATGATTTCACAGAGCTTCATTGTTCAAATTCTGCTGTTTGCCACTGAAAGAACAAACCTTTGACACGGCGTAGTTCAGCTTACACACAAACTTCTCACTTCAACCTCCTTAACTTACTCCCTGAAACCTGTCCAATATGTTACATGCGCTCTGTGCTGCCATGGTAACAGCACTGGGAGACTGTCTCTCTTAGACCACAGGCAGGCTATTATGGGATGAGTGTCTCCCAAACAGACCAATTAGAGTGGTAATCAGAGGAGCAAATGGCAGACTGTACTGCACAGATCCATTCTTGCGCCAACCACAACGATGGCAAGAATGAAAGTCACTTTGTGAAAATCCTCTCATGGAGAATAATCCTTTTTTTTTGTCTTTGTCTTGTTGTTTATTTGTCCATAAATGTCTATGTCTATGTTTTTCTCACTCTTGGTCTCTTTTTCTTTTATCCTTCTTTCTGTCTGTCAGTTAGCCCTCAAGCTTGCTCTCATGCAGTACTTTTAGTGTACTGACTTTGATCAAGATGAGTGATGATTGTATTGTGGCCTCTAACTTTATAACTGCACAGTTATTTAACCATGTCGCCAGGCTTTCTTAAGGCTACACCCTTTTTCCGCAATCTGTTTTACAATTCAGGGTTTTACAATTCGGTTGTGGTTTCCAGAGGCCCCTGCACCATCTGCAGCTGTCTTCCTCCTCATCTTTGGCACCATTCAGCATCTCTGTAGTTACCTGCTTCAACTTTACTCCTTAGTAGATGCTCGGTTTCTATCCTACCTCCCTGAAACCTTGTTGTCAGATGGAAACAGTCCATTTCTCTAGTATTGTATACTACCTCCATCCTGAACTCCTTTCATCAGGCACTGCACAAGACACAGTCCTTGCCAATTATGAAAATTCTCTCAGTGCCTCATGTTTTTTGTCAGACAAAGTTGATTGTATGAAAAGCAAGACAGACGAAGGAAAGCAACATCTCCTTCGCATCTAGTACGTCTGTGAGCCTCCTGAGGACATGCTGAAACCTTGTGTGCAGTATTAGGCTTGCTCAGTGCCATACCACTGGTGCAGCTTGAAGGGACAAAGTCTTTTCAGCTGTTTGGTTAACTACATTTAGATGGCTCATTATAAATATATTCCCTCTGCGATCTTTTGTAACTGCATTAACCTTGTACCTTTCATCCCTCTGGCTACTGCTATTAGTGCCTGCTCCCCGTTCCTGTTTGCACTGAAGAGTAGCCTTGGCGCAATCTACAACTTTGTGGGCCCTCCTTCGATGGCTTGTTCAGAGATAATTAATCTGAAGTTACTGGGATTATCAACATTTCTGAGCTTTTTCCCACTGAAGGATTTCAGATGTGGACTGATTTCCCCACTGTTGCAGAAGTAGTTGTTGACCATGCACATTTTAAAGGACTGTTCTCTACTGTGGTAACCAGTTCCATCCACTTTCCAGACTGATGACTTTCATATGTTATTGCCAGCCCAGCTAAAATACGTCTGGAGTGCTTTCCCACTAGGGCTTGGATATGTTGCTCCAACAACAGCAAGATTAATTTGTTATGAGCAAGGAAGACAGTTTGGACACTTCACCCTTTGATTGAGGGGGCTGAATGGTTCAGATGGCCTAATATTTATTCTTGCCCTAAAAAAATATCCATTTGTTAAAATTCAGTTGCTTTAGTAGTAGTAGTAGTAGTAGTTTTATGATGTCACATATTTTTAATGTTTGTATTTGTTAGGTTGTCACACAAAGCCTTGCTGTTTAAAACATACTGATAATATAGTACTATTAAAGACTGAGAGAGTTAAAGGTTTGGCCAATATGATAATATATATCATGAGATGATATAGCCTAAATTTGTCACCTTTGTCATGATATCTATCCCTTTTAATATCTCTGGCTGAAGAAGGCCATTGTGGGCTATGTTGCAATTCAGTTCACCACAACATAAATTTACATATACAGGGATAGAGGATTTCTTTCCATATCGCCCACTGCTAGAGAGTGATATAAGCAACAAGGTTAAAAAAAACAAAAAGACCATCTGGTGGACATGGCAATGGTGAATCACTGCCAAGGTCAAACGATTTTTTGTCCGATCAAAGAGGATATGCTTCTCTCTTGTTATGATCTGAGCCTGCAGGATCAGCATCTGTTTTGGAGAGGTCAGCACATAAGCCTTTTTCGCAGAAGACATTTTAATAAGTCACCGTAACAAAAGCACATGTGTACATAATAAAATTAATGACGGGTGAATTCCATTTAGCTGCTTTGGTTTCAGTGTGCTTGCTGGCATACTGCCACACTGTCATGGCTTTCTGGGACGCTTGAATAGAGCGGCGCCATTGTTAATATTATTAGTAACACCTGTGCTTTTCCTACTGTGACAAGTCAAACTGTCTGCTGTGAGAAAGGCCTGTGGCCAAAGGGGTAACTCTGGTATTGAGACACAGTGTGTGCGCTGTAAGTGACAAAATACTCAATTTATTCTGATATTATGGTAATCTCATTGAATTAGTAAACTTTGTAATTAAGATGTTTTTTTCCCACATATATGTTGTCAGCATATCTAGATTTTGATGTTTGATAATGGTACACCCCCTTAGTTCAATACACCTTTTTCCTGGCAGGCATTTACATGTCATAGCAGGAAATGCACAGATGTGATTAATAAAATGATTAGTGGCTGCATTCCATTTAGGTATTTCAGGGGAAGGACCTAGGTATTGTGCATGCCGTCATAAATGACGCATACTGACATATCTAAATGGAACAGAGCCAGTGTTATTAGTAACCCCTGTGGCAAGCTTGTCAATACATGTATGACGTTTCCATGGCCATGACACAGGAGGCGTAGCATGAGCAGCACGCTAGCAGAGCGGCAGCAGTTTCAGTGCTCTGTGTTTGTCTACACAGGATGCGTTCAGGCACAGTATTGAGAGTGGGTCACCCACATTTTGGCAGCGTGAAAATCCGCTTCCAATACGTGGCCTGTGTGTAGACAGCTGGATTGATTAAAACAGGAGCGGATCTGTTCTGTCAAACACGTGTGAGATGGGCGACTGAAAAACGCGACTGAAAGGCTTTCTGTGTAGACACGCCATTATGCTTACCAGTTTTGAGTGCATTTTCCACACATACAACATTGCTACTGGTTGTGTGGAAATAAAGGGCAGTGGGAGGTGTGAGAGACATCATTTAATGCAGATTATAGTATATTTACTTTACAAGTTGTGGATCCACCCAGCTAAACTCAACTTTTATCAGTCCAGAAACCCATTTACGCAGATGAATCTGCATGTAATTTAAACATTATGTAAGTTTTGTAGTAGTTTCAGTAAATTTAAGGATTTTACCAAGAAAACCAGACAAATAATGTGAACATAAATTAAGTTCTCATCCATACATTTATTTATTTTTAGTAAAAATAATTGAAAATGTACGCACTCACAGTCGTGACATTTATAGGTCCCTTACCTCCTCTTTACTCACAGTCTTATTTGTCTTGGCTGGTGACCTAATAATATTTCTGCCAGTGTCAGCAGACAGTTGGATTAGTCTAGGCCAATCAGTGCACTGTGTGGTCTCTACCAAGGAGGTGCAGGTCCCTGGATTAACAATTGTCTCTCTCTCTCTCTCTCTCTCTCATCCTTCCTTTCTGTCTCTCATTGGGGCAGTGGTCATGCTTAGAAAGTATTGCACTTGCTTTGTCGTCACTGACTGTCCCCCTGCTCTCACCCGGAGAATGTTCCCTACATTACACCCTCCCTCTTTTAAAGCGTGACTCGTAATGGCAAGGCAGAACAATGGATCTCGCTGTCACAGCTGAGCACAGGTTGAAGAGGATCAAAAGAGAGGACACATTTTTGTTGGGGATAGTAAGAACTGAATGACATAACAGCAACGGACATCTCAACTTCTTGATTCATTTCAGCTGGATTAGAGAAACATGCCCTTTGTAGACTTTTAAATCAACATGTTTTTGCTAAGAAATACAATAGTAACTGGAACTGCTCTTTCGCGGGATTTTCTACATTTCCCTCCTGACTGGCTTGGCTGTGGGAGTAGAGGGTTCACCATTCAGTTTTTGGAATGTTCTCGAGGACTTGAAAAGCAGATGTGACTCTCGGCTAGTCTGGGACTGTGTGTAGAAATTCCAGCTGGATTGTGTCCAGGTTTGCTGCAACATTGCTGACATTGTGGATTCTTATGAAGTAATTCCATGGACAATATGGACTTAGAAACTGGAAATTTCACTAAAAGTCTGAGCATTGCATTATCAGTGATAAGTGCACTGCTTGAATGAACTGCAATGTCTATGTAAAGAGTTGCTCATTTCTCAAATTTTATTTTGACATAGTCTTGTCAATCCTTAACCCTCATGGCTTCTGAGTCTTGCCCTCTGACTGGAGCTGAGAGAGCTATGTGTAGACTGGTCCACCATGGACCCCGACCCCAAGCTATGCTAAGGCCTTTACACTTGGAACTACAGTTGTATGTGGACAAAACACGAACCAAGCAAAAACACAGGTACTTCTACTTGTTTATTTGTTTATGTAAAGGATCCCCATTAGCTGATTCCATAGCTATCAGCTAGTCTTCCTGGGATCCACACCTTACATACAATACATAGCACATTACATGACAAACATGAATTGCACATATCAATATACAATTTATACCAATCAACACTGTTTACATTCATGTAGAATTTTAAAAACAAATAAAAAGCTACAAATCCCCATATACATAGCATCCTACAAATATGATGTTCCAAGGTGTTTCCTTATTTGCTTTTTAAACTTTGATTTCTGTGTTAATTTAGTCAATAACGGTGATAAACAATTCCATGTTTTCACTGCTCTATATATTACTGAGCGTTTAAGGTAATTAGTGTTTGCCTTAGGGAGTGAAAACCGACCTTCTGTTGCCTGTCTGGTGGCATATGTATATGACTCAAAATTGAGTTTTACAACACTGAGAAGGACCAGTTCTGTGGTCATTTTGTTGCTTGGCAAGCAAAGTTTTGCCAACCAAATTACCTTGGTGAGCACATTGATTCTAGATCAGGACAAGTTGAGAAAATTTGACCATAAGATCATGCATGTAAATTACTGTTGATTACCTGTTACATTAAATCCTTTTGGCATTGTAAAATAGCCTACAATTGCAATTACAGTCATGTTTTTGGCAAGCAGGAAGACAGAGGAGACATTTGCATCTACATTTTCATCTGAGTGCAAAAGGGCTGCAAAATGCAAAAGGCTTGTGCTGAGTGAATTGTTAAATTGTGCTTCATTAAATGTAAGATGACCAACAATTCAAAGTAGCAGTTTGAGTGCAAGTGAAATGATGTAAACATGCCTGTCCCTAACATAACATGTATGGTGGTGAATTGCAACATGGCAATATGAAGAAGAGGGGAACAGGTACGGAACTGTGTTAATAGAAAATAAATAACTGAGAGATACTTTATGGGAGAGGAGGAGTGTAAAGAGGTGGAGGACGTGAAGTGTTTCTTTAATACCACCCATGAAACAAATGAACGACACTTTTCTACTAAACCTGCAGGCGAAACTACACACATCTCTTTCCTATACTTTAGAATAGTGCCATTTGTAAAACAGATTAGATTCAAGGATAATCCTTGCTTAACTCTACATTCTTGTACCTTATTTGGAATTTAGAGCTGCAACCAAATTGGCTGGTCTTTAGTTATTCCTGGATTATACAACGAATCTGGGGTGTATACTTTCGGGATACAACTCACTGACAAGGCCTTGTTACCTACCCTATGATAGTACACTCACATTTCTTATGACCGTGCACACACTTATGGCATGATTAAAAAAACAATGATTAAAATAGGTTCCATCAAATACATTTAATGTCCCCTTAACGACAAGGGAGTTGTCAATAGACACAAAGTTAATATTAATTTACATTCCCTGAGTCAGTGTCATTGATCCAGCAGTTGCCATAGTAACCAATGCATTGTAGAAGTGGTAGGAAGACTCTTCTTGACTTAGCTTTTGATAGTTATTTCTGGAACATGTCGCTTCTATTATATTTCAGCTTAGCAATGTAGGAGAGCTACACGAGATGCACCTGGATCATCACGTGTTGACACAGGAATGACCAACATTATTGATTTGCTGATTTTTTCCTTGTTCGCATGGACTACAAACAATATCAGCTCATGAATTGCTCTAATATTTTTTTCATAGAAAGCATTACTATGCACAAAATGCAAAGTTGATTTTAATCTCATACACTCCAAACATGTGGAAAGGCAAGCAGCATTATCAGCTTGATATAGCCAACAATAATGCAAGAGAACTTGTCTTTACATGCCTTCATAAATCAGACTCTAGAAAACAAGCGGATATGAGCATTAATGAGCGGAAAGTGCAACACCTTTTCAAGGTGCTCATCTTAGAGCCTTAGACTCAGTTGCTAAGGCAACAGTCCACAGATATGGCTACAGACCTTGTTGTCATGGTGATACTGGCAATTTGTTCCTCACTGATGTTGCACTGCCACTGTAATAAGTGTCCATATTACTATACATTATTCTATCTTTGATAGTGTCAGTACTGTTTTCTGTCTTTCCCTGGATGTATGTGTAACCCTGTGTGTGTGTGTGTGTGTGTGTGTGTGTGTGTGTGTGTGTGGTGTGTGTGTGCACCACTTAGGATGGAGGCCTCCTGCTTGGAGTTGGCCTTGGAAGGAGAGCGGCTGTGCAAGGCTGGGGACTTTAAAGGGGGGACAGCGTTCTTTGAGGCAGCCGTGCAGGTCGGCACAGAAGACCTGAAGACCCTCAGTGCCATCTACAGCCAGTTGGGCAATGCCTACTTCTACCTCAAGGAGTACGGCAAAGCCCTGGAATACCACAAACATGACCTTACTTTGGCCAGGTGAGCATTGCACCTTTTTTAATGGCTGCTACCTACTGCATAGTAAAAGTTGGTGTCAGGTTGCCACTACTTGTTTTGAGCTGTTCAGAGTTTTGTGAGAATAGGTGCTGGAACAAACTTTATTTTAATACAGGAAAGAGTGAGTTTACGCATAGGTGGCGGGAACCCATACAAAAAGTGTAGTTTGCAAGGCACTGAATGCATACTTTTTGTTGTTTGTTGGTGGCTTAAAGCGCTTAACAGGCACTAAAATAGACTACAGTATCAGCTTCATAATAAGGGAACCTATAGATTGATATAAACTTGAAAAAGGATTTCAATCATTAACCTGATGGTGCTTTTTTATCTTGTTTAAAAACCAGACTTTATATTGATAATCATGAAATGTTGGAGACGTACTTCTTGTTACCAGTTACATGAGTTTTCACTGACTGTAGCAGATGAAACACTGTAATTTATAACAAATGGAAACACAGAATTCCACTGTGGCCATCTACGAAGACTGATTGCATTTAAATTAAAAAGGAACCCTCTAAGCTCATATATACAGTATACAGGAGGAATGATATGCTAATGGTTCTGCTATTTGATGTCCAGACAGTCGCAGAAGAGAAGGATTCAAGTTGCCATCCCTGACAGATTGTATTTACTTTATTAGAAGCACGAGGAGCCCCAGGGATTTTATTATGTTGACACTGAGTTAGACAATGAAAATTCCAAGAAAAAGTGAGGGGACTTTCATATAGTAACAGTCAACGACTACCAGCTGGATGTTTAGCTTGTATGAGTAATCCGCTCCCCTGCAGTGAGTGCAGCTGGTACTTCAGCAGGGAAGCGATCAAAGACCCTGGGGAGATTTACCTTGTTACATTACAGTCTCACCGGGGCCACTGGGACCTGGCCCTAGGAAATAAGCAACCAATTAAAAATGTACTATACAGCATTTACCAATTAAATCTTGTTACAGTACCTTAATGGCTATCGTTGAACTAAATTACATGAATCTTTGCTCCCATCACTGAACATCAAAAATGTGTTTCCTTACTTTCTCAGAACAATAGGAGACAGAATTGGAGAAGGAAAAGCTAGTGGCAACCTTGGTAACACATTAAAAGTGTTGGGGCGCTTTGACGAGGCTGTTGTGTGCTGTCAAAGACATCTGGATATTTCTCAAGAACAGGGCGACAAGGTAACAAGCATGTTTTTTTTTTTTTTTATAGCATCTCTTTAAAAGTCCTCAAAAAGCTACAATACATTCAGAAGTGTGCTGTCTGTATTGTTTATTTGCTCCTTTGACCAACTGAAACCTGTCCTACAGAATCTTAATTTAATATTTGAGACATTTTACATGTATATACTTGTATTTTTATACCTCCAGTTTATTTCCGAGCATCATGAAAGATGTTGCACGAATTAAATGTATCATTTTTACAAATAATTTTTAAATGCTTGAGCATATTACTGTAGGCATATGTGTTTCTGCATCCTTCTTTTAACCTTTCTTTTCTGTGTGTCTTTATTGTCTGGTTGCAGGTTGGAGAGGCCAGAGCCCTGTATAACGTTGGGAACGTGTTTCATGCGAAGGGCAAACAGCAGTTATGGGGCTGCACCCAGGAACCAGGGGACCTGCCTCCTGATGTCAGAGACACACTACAAAGGGCTACTGGCTTTTATGAGTATGCATTGTTGAGTAATGAACACATACAACAGATGGATGTATACGACAGAAAATCACAATCACAGTGGTAGCCTCGACAAGTGAGTTGTGGTGTCAAAATGGACATTGAGAATATTCTGCGTTTCCAAAATTACTTACAGACAGTTGTTACCCCTTCAGCTATTCTTGAATACATCTGTGCCTGCGTGGCACATCTGGATTTGTGTTTTTCTGTTATTTTTACATGCAGATTTAATTTTAATTACTGGTAAATTAATGTGGATGGAGAGCATCTGTGAGGGGGGGGGGGGGGCTAACTTAAAGACAGTACACAGATTTTCACTGATATTTCAGTCTTGTCTTTGGCCGCACCGTCCGTTCACAATTTCACAATTCTTGTCAGGAAGCAGCAAACCAGACTTGATTTGGCTGTGTCTTGCTCACTCATGTACAGAATAACATTTACTTGAATTTGCCACTATTCATTGCACCATTTATTCTCACAATCCCCTCACTCCCTGATGCTTAAAGGCAACCCCACATAATGCTGCCACTGTCATACTTTACAATTGGGATGCTATGAGAATTGATGATAAGTTGTGTCAGTTTTCAACAGAATGTTACTGTATATTGTTGCTGAATATTTCAGGTTATTTTCATCAGACCGCAGAATAATTTACTACCAGCTTTCAGTGTTTCACAGGCCTTCTGGCAAAATTCAGGCTCATGTTTGCCTCTCTGTTTAAAGCGGTTCCTTCAGGCCAGTCTGCCTTGTGTGAAATACTACACTGACTGCTGTTCTTTTGACAAGATCTTCCCTCACAGCTAAAGAGCTCTGCAGTTTACACATACAAAATATTATACACATATTTGATCTCCACGCCATTATCTGAATTCTGTGTACAGTTCTTTGAACTTCATAGTAGAGTTTCCGCTTTGACAAGAAAGTTTATCTAGATATACTACATTTCTTTCGAAATTGTGGTCTTTCAGTGATATTTTAAGGAAATTGAATGCAGTTAGTGTCAATTTTGGAGTGCCTCTGCAAAGAAGAGAAAATGTTACTGAAAAAATGATATATCAGGAAATAAGAGCAATAAATATATTACACTTTATTTTTGTGGTTCTATGTGTCAGTGCTCAGGATCAGTGTTAAGATATAATCAGTTTTAAATTAAAGCTGTAAAGTGCAGCAAAATGAGGAAAAAGTGGCAGTGTTAAATACATTTTGAAGGTGCACTAGATAAAAGCAACTCGCTGGTGGGAATGTGTGTAGCTCCACAAATGTGAAGCAGGCTGGTGCTGAAAAACAGCATGCATATTTGGTGTTGCCTGGATAAATCAAACATAATAAACCCATAATAATGGCTCATCTCACAGGGCAATTATCTAGGCGCAATTAAAGCCAAATTTTAAACAATGGAGCAATTAACATCAAAGTCAGAAACTGTCAAAGGTGAAAGAGAGGATTCATACATGAATATAAGGTACATATTAAAGGCTCAATTAGTCATTTTTATTATCATATGCAAAAAAGCATAAGCAAAATGTAAACATATAGGATTTTACACCAATATTTAGAAATATACTACAGACTTATGTTTAGCTGTCTAATGTCAGTGGGTTATGGGATGGACAAATACAATTATTGACATATATACTAACAATCTACTTTAACATCATTTGCTGTCCTCTGTAGGATGAACTTGTGTTTGGTAAAAGAACTTGGAGACCGAGCTGCTCAGGGGAGGGCTTATGGGAACCTGGGCAACACCCACTATCTGCTGGGAAACTTTGTCGAAGCGATCAAGTTCCACCGTCAGGTGAGAAATCCAAAATGTTTACCAGCATCATGTTAATACTACTAGTGCATAGATAAGAGTTATCAGCCTTGTTGTTGTGCCAGAACAGAACAGTTGACCTTGCGTCACCAGAGCAACAGCCTGACTTTGCTTCTGACACAAGGTCGTTCACCTTGCAGCTATTCAGTAACTTTGTGGCTCGCCATGGTATTGCACTGGAATGCACTTGATGGGAGCGGAAAAACAATCAAGAGACAGTTAATTAATACAATTCTTATCTCCCTTTATTTAGAGCAGGTCTCACAAATACTGTGAACATAAACCCAAACACATTTTCCTTTTTTTATGTACAGTATGTTTGGTTTGTCTTGTCCAAACCATTAACATACACATTAAGATGTGGTTTGGGGGGCGTTTTGGTGGCTTGTGCACATGCTGTGTGGCCATGGCATCTTAGCCAGGGATCTTTGAGTGTCCTCCATGCAGCCACAGTGCCACATGATAAATTCGCAGGGTGTGGTTGTCATCATGTTCAGCCTCTTGTGTGTGCTTCTGTCATGTGCAGCCCAGAAGCAAACAAGTGGTTACCACAACATTTAATTTACTGTTGCGTTCTTATCAAACATGTTGGCATTCCTTTTAGCTTTTAGCTCATAGGTGTAGTCAGACTACACGGCTGTTCGTCTCAGTGAAGAAGCAGGCTATATGCATTTGCTTCTGGTTGAGAAAAGATTGGACCTAGTTTGCCTTGCACAGACTTCAAGTCTGACCAAAATTTTACATGCAAAATAGGAAGACTCGCCAATGCACAGCCAGTTTCAGAGTGAAGGGGGGACTGACCTCTCATTCAAGATGTTATTACTTTTGTCATTGTGAGACAAGTCACAATCTGATTTAATACAAACAGCAGAGTAGAAGAGATGGCATGGGTGGCAGTGAGTGCAAGGACAGGGATGGAGGCTAAAGACAATATAGTGTTACATAGCCAGTCATGCTAGTCCTACTTTTTTTGAGAGTAAATATCACCTTGGTGAGTTTTTCAGTGGATCACGATCCACCTCACGCTGAACTAGCACACAGTGTGCAGAGACTGATGGTCTCTCATAGAGAAAGAAAATGGGGAAATTGGTTTCTTGGTGAATCACTGGCAAGCATGGCTTCAGGCTCTGTCTCCCCGTGTTATCTGTCACTCTCCATTGTAAACCACTTGTTCCCTCATAGGAGAGGCCGGTCTCACCCCATTACAAATCTATCAGTGTGCCATGTAGGGGAGCAAGCTGCTTTTAAAGGGAATCAAGAGGAGCTGATTTGCTGCAGCAGCACATCTTTTCATGGACTCATGTGCCCAACAGAGCTTGCAACTTGAACTTGTGTAATTTCCTCTACTTGTACATTGAGTAAAAACAAAAAAAAAAGCACAGTAAGGTAAAATGACATGAGAAGTTAACATTTTATGCCATTTAGCTGCTAAAATGAAGAGGCAGATTGAAAATATTGTGTTAATTTGCTTTGACTTGACCTTTCTGCTCTGTCATTCACAGCGATTATCCATAGCCAAAGAATTTGGGGACAAAGCGGCAGAACGGCGAGCCTACAGTAACCTAGGCAATGCCTTGATATTCCTGGGCCAGTTCAACACAGCCACAGAGTACTACAGGTGAGGAAAGAGGGGAGCCTGACATCTAGTGGAGGGAAGGTGAACCAATGAAAAAGTGAAAATGTGACTGAAGTACAAATTGAATATGAAAAAAATGATTCTGATGCATGACACAAGAACTCTTCAGTGTTTCCTTCACTGACTTTATCCCTCTGTTTCTTTTTCTATAGGAAAACTTTGCAGCTGTCCAGGCAGCTGAGGGACCAGGTGATGGAGGCTCAGGCCTGTTACAGCCTTGGAAACACCTACACTCTTTTGCAGCAGTATGAGAGGGCCATAGACTACCACCTGAAACACCTGTACATAGCCCAGGAGCTTACTGATAGGTACAGTGAGCATGAGCAATATCTAATGCATACTCACAAACATGCATGAGCACAGGAATATTTTTTTAAACATTTGTCTGTATGTTCATGTCTCATTAGAGTTGGTGAGGGCCGGGCCTGCTGGAGTCTGGGAAATGCATATGTGTCTTTAGGGAACCACAAACAGGCTCTCCACTATGCCCGAAAACACCTGGACATCTCTAAAGAAGTGAGACATTTTTTTTTACAAACACAGTCATTCTTAAAAAATACCCCTTTTGGTAAAGTTAAGGCTTCTTGGCTTCAACCTAATTTGACTCGTCTGGCTCTGTCGTCTCTTTGTCCCTGACTCCTCATTTCTTCCTCAGATTGGAGACAGAAATGGGGAACTGACAGCCAGAATGAATGTGGAGCAGCTGATGGAGGCTCTGGGGGTCAATGAGAGCGACCTTTCACCCTCCAGTTCAGAGTTTGAGATGCAAGGTTTTTTTTTTACCTTTTTGTACCTTTTTTTTACCTTTTCTCATCTAACTCTCGGCAAGAAAACAAATAAGTGTATTTCCCAAAAGTGTATACACACTTTATACGCAGAGTGTGAGAGTCTGATCTAAGAGAGCCCTTAATTGACTGTATGTTTGTCATATAGACTCTATTGAATGTTAGTAATGGAATGACACTGGAACCTCTTATTATTACTATGTCATTAAAACATTACATTGTCACTGTTCCCACTAATTATAGTTGTTCAGATAATGAGATAGGCAGACAGGCAGTCCTGTAGTGTGTACTAAAGAGCTTTTATTGCGTATTGTGAAGAGTTAACAGTAGAGCTTGTTTTTAACAGTAAAATTATTATCTATTAAATCTATTTGTCAGGTAAATCGGTTACCATTTAAAAACAATGTGAGCATTAGCTTAGAATTTCACCTGGGAAACATACAGTATGCAAAACCATTGTACAAGTACGATGTCTTTATAAAGTAATAATTTAGTTTGTACTTAACACTTGAAGCTGGTGTCAAAGGTCCACTGATTTTAGGTTTACTGTAAATTGAATTCTGTATGATTCTCTTGATGATTTATTCTGCTGTCGATGTTGCATGTAGAATGTTAAAAAGTGTATACAATCATAGGTTTGGTATAACAAACAAATGAAATAGTGACTTTAGTTCACTTTGGGCCATTGTTGTCTTCTCCACCAGTGTTTTACATGAACTTATGTAACCTGATCTCTTTAATGTTGTGTAAGCAAGTTACTCCGTTTCCTTAGTCTTGGCTAGGTAAAGGGTGGGGCAGATGAAAAAGCCGAACTCTGTGTGCGTGCTTGTATTTGTGTGTGTGTGTGTGTGTGTGTGTGTGTGTGTGTGTGTGTTGTGTGTGTGTGTGTGTGTTTTAATGTGAATGTAAAACAGAGACCTGTCTGTTTGCATTTTGCAAACTGTGGTTGGGGGAAGCTGTCTTGGAGCTGTACTTGCCTTCCCATCTCACAGAAATGGGAACAAAAAATAATGACCATCAATCTCTAGGAAACTGCATATATCAGGAGTTTTAAATGTAGAAACTTGACTGAAGGGTTTAGTAAATGTGCATTTATCCATCACCTTTAAACTACAGATAACAGACTTTAAAATCTATTTTTTAATCGTTTTTAGATTCTGCTCTTTTAACTTCAGTGTTTGACAAAAATAACGTGTGTGGGCTTGAGTAAGCTAGCTGTAGCACTGTATGTGTACACAAGGTGACCATTTAAAATGTAAAACTAACTTAAGGTGAGACGGACATAACAGACCGACAGTGTCTGTGTTATGTCTGAGCTGAGGCTAAATGTGAGAGAAAGCAAAGGGTGTGTACATTTTTGGGGTAAGATGAAGATTCTTGTCTTTACCCCTAGTCTCAGGAAGATGGTTTGTTTCTAAAGCACAGTCTGTTTTCAAGATTATCCTCAAAATATTAGCTTTGATTATGATTATAGATTCCCCTCAACTCACATTATTGGGAGCATTTGAAACATAAAATGAAGCGTGGAAAAACTGTACGATCTTTATCTGTACAGTCACCTTGGCATTTGTGTGTTTGCTTTCATGAAGCCTCCTCTGGGCAGAAACTCACACCCATGTCCTAAATTTCCCTCTCTGGTGCAGAGTTGGCAAACAGACTCTTATTCAGATTGTTTGCTCGGTTCTCTGCTTAAACCTCATATCCACACCGAACATCACGGGACCAATGCTGACATGACAGGCTGCTGCAGGGAAAACACAAAGAGAGCCTTGCATGCCTGATTTGATTTTAGATAAAACTGTTTGAGAGATTCTACAGTTGTGAGATATTTTGTTTTACTGATACGTTATGTGGCAACGTTTATTTACTAATGTATTTGTTTTTCTGTAGGAGCAAGACCCAAATTCACCAAGAGAAACAGCATGGACAGTGTAGAACTGTGGAAGTACTCTTTGGATAAGGTGATTTCTCTTTCTCACATTTCAGTACAACACTCCAGGGAGAAATCTGCCCACACACCTCTCCCCAAAGAGTTATCAATCCCACTCCAACAATGTGTTCTTTTACTGCAGAATGGTGAGAACCAAGACTTGGAAAGTATACCCAGGAGATCCAAGAGTCAGCAGTCACAGCCAGGTAAAAGAAAAGGCTATCCTGACAGTCAGTCATCGGATGAAAGGCCGTGGTTGGACTCTCCTGTAGACACTGACGACATCACTGTGCAAGTCCCGCCTCCAGTGCCTGTGAGTAGCTGTAGCTTTATTTTCTTATTAGCTTCTTACTCTGACCCAGTCATGCTCCTTATGTGGTGCCAGGTATAAGCTTACCTCCAGACAGAGCCAGGCTAGCTGTTTCCTCGTTTCCAGCCTTTATGCTAAGCTAAGCTAACCGTCTGGTGGCGGTAGCTTCATATTTACCAGTGGTATCAATCTTCTCATCTAACTCTTGGCAGGAAAGCGTATTTCCCAAAATATTGATCGATTCCTTTAAAGATTCTTGTAAACATCTATTTTTGGCTTCAGCCTTATCATTTTTGACACTTCAGCCCCCTGAAGTGTTGCATATTAGCCTATTCTGAAAGGTTTTTCCCATATCGTTTAATCATTTGGAAATTATGTATAATAACTGAAACTGTGATTCCAGTAAAGCAAGTGTCAAAATTCAAATACTTCTTACTTTTGAGACTTAGTTATTGCAGCATTAGTTGATAAAAAGCCTAAGGATAAAGAATTAAATATAGGTATTTTCCTCTTAATGTTTTTCTGACAACAGAAAGAAAAATCCTGCTGAAGCTCTAAATTTTATTTCATGCCTCAGAGGTTTAAGCAGTCTACCAAAATGTGTAATATCAGTCACTAGTTCGCCATAAATCTAAGATATGCTCACCACCTTTTTAATTCAATCACTGAGTCCACCTGAGAAAAGATGGGTGTAATATTTCTCATAGAAAGCATCAAGGGGACCTGAAATACTGACTGCTGATTTCCATTCTTGTCTGTTCATCCCCTGTCCAAAATGTCTTCAGGGCTTCTGCTTTAAAGAGAAATTAGAGAGATTAAATTGGGAACATTTCCCTTAATTTCCCATGAGGATACAGTATACAGTATGATGTAAGAAGTCAGATACAGTGTAAAGGTGTCTTCTCATTAAATGCCAACACTGCTCCATTTGGTGTGAACTAGATTCTTAATGAATATGCCTTTTTGCAGCTGTTGAATCCCTAAAATTATGTGTCCCCACAGCACCTAATCATGCCTTTTTTCTGTGAACGATAATTGTTGTAATCAGCAAGCTGACATGCTAGAAAAAAGTGAAAATTACTGGGCTGCATGATGATTGTTCATCACAAGGGCCTAGAAATAGCATCCAGAGCTAAATGTTGGTAATCCTGTTGACATTGAAGCACACCCTTTTTTCAAATCTGCCAGTCTTTTAAAGCAAAACTTTAAAGCCACTCTTTCCTAAAGCTAGAAATTGAAATCATGTTTGGGTGCAACAACCTACAACATCTTATTGGCTTAAAAATTGAACAGACAGATGTTCATTACTGTGTTCCAAGATTATGATTGGGTGGTTGATTTGGTTTGTAGCGTTAGGTCCAGTGGTTTGCAATTGACTGTTAGCTAAGCTACGTCCCCTTTAGTTGCTGTTGCTACGCCTGTCAAGCTTTCCGTTCTCATATACAGTTTACAGTGGTAACAGTGGCAGATATACCACTCAAAAATCTTAGTCATTTTTGATTTCTGATTGAAATTTTGACTTTCTTTAAATTTTCCTTTTATACTTCATCTGTAATGTAGTACATATGAAGTTAGAAAGCACAATGGTGATATAATCTAGGAAGAACTGCCTTTTGTCTTTTATTCTCCTCTCCTCCTTTCATTTCCCTACTTCGCTCACTCTCTTTCCCCCTTTTTTCTTTCTCACTCATGATCATCACGTGCTCCTTTCTCTCTTGTTCTGTCCCTTTGGCCTACTTGATTAATTGGACAATACAGAGAGGGAAGTGAGTAGATCCACGCAGAGACCATGGGGCCAAGGACAGAGGACAGAAACTGCTATAAGTCACAGCTGATTCGTGTGCAAAGAGCTAATAAATAACAGTCACTTGGAAGAGTTTTTTTATGTGCATGTTAAAGATTATGAATGTAGAGCTTTGTCATGTGAGATTTTGAAGAGCTGAGTGCTGACATTGGTGGTTCTTGTCATTTGAGGGTGGTTGATATCTGCTAGCTGCCACCGTTGGCATGCAATTTACTCATGACTTCACCCGTGCACCCATCTTTCCACCCCCTTTCTCCCCCCCCCAGCTCTCCCTCTCTGCTGATAATGTGACCTTGATCACAGAACTGCTACCCTCCCCACAGGGTCAACCCCCCTGCTTCCCATAATGAGTTGTTTTCCCACAGTGGGTGAACGGGACAAAAATGGCCTGCAGGACAGCCGCAGAGAGGGAGAGAGAGAGAGTGAGACAGAAAGAAAAAGAGAGGGAGACATGGAGGAGGAGGAGGAGGAGGGATTTGGATGGTAGAGATTCAAAGAAGGCTGGAATGGAGGGATACAAGAGGAGAGAAATTTAGAGGGAGGGAGTCGAGTACAGCAGGGGAGCAAAGAGAGAGTGATGTGAAGTGGTGGGTGAAAGTAGGGGAGAAGGAGGTGTGAGCCAGGCGTGTGGACAGCGTGAGGGAAAGAGAGCTCAGAGAGAAATGAGAGAGAGAGGGGGATAGATAGAGGACAAAGAAGAGGTGCTGCTGGTAAGATGTTTCATTTATGTTGTACAGCTTGAATAACAACATGAAGGTTATTAACTTTGTTTTTAGATTTTTGACACGTGATCGTGTATGTATTTGCAGTTTGTGTGTTTTTTCTGTATGTACGGATGTTTGACTGCAGTTGATGCAGTGTAATTGAAGAACTTTTTTTCTGATAAATAGTAAAAGTTCTGTTTTGTCTGAAGCATAGTTTGATTTTTTTTTTCCAATACAAAAGCTGCAATGTAAAAGAAAAGATTCCTAGAATAGAGCTGAGTGAAATCAGGTGTTTGCTGACGCTGACCTACTTCACATATTGCTGTAAGGCAAACATTTTTAACTTCATCCACTAGTTGGTGTTAAAGGTGTCATATCTTGTTGTGGCGCTGTGATACTTTTAATTGTGAATGTTGACTGCCACATCGTTATTGGGGGTCGGTTGTTGAGGCGGGAGAGAAGTATAGTCAGAAGTTTTTATCAGACTGTTTTCTATCTATGATCCTTACTTCTACCTCATCTCCCATTAACATGCAGTGGGACATTTTGTTGATGTTCAGGAACCACAAATTGCTTTTGCAATGTAGTGATTGTTTTTGAGTCCTAATCCATCGTAATTAACGTTTAGCTCAGTTTAACATTTAAGAAGACACATCATTCGTTACAAAACATTATGCCACTATGATATTTGTTGTGTAATTTTTTGTTTGTCTTTCAATAATTTTGAAAGAATGTAAGAAATTACTACTTTAACTCTTGCATATTTATCACATGTATAATTTATATAGTATGTTATAGTAACTCTTAAGTTGATCAGTTATTAACGCTTAAACAATCTGCCTTTTTCTAGCAATTTCAACATAGGTAATTGTATTTTAACTAGTTGAAAATTAATTGTGACATTTTATTGGTCCATTTGAAAGTTTTTGGCCACCACCTATATTATGGAGATTATGACTCCTTGCTTTGAGATGCACGGTGTTAAAGACAAAACTCTTGACTGATTTTCCCAGTTTTAAAGCTTAAAGGAAAAACGTGATCAGGAAACTGTTACAAGAGGCAGTTTTAATTATTTATCTGGTTAGGTTTACCGAGTCAGAACAGGTCTCTTTGAAACAGTTCATGTTCCAGATTTTACTCTGCAGGGTTATCCAGATATCTGTAGAATAAGATGGAGGAAGGACAATTAAGCCTATTGTACGTTTAAAGATACAGCTGAAAGCTTGTTTTTTTTAAATTATATTATTTTTGCTTCTATCCGGCAGTCGAATTAGTTTGTTGGCAGTTTTATATGTTTTTTTTTTTTAGATCATTTCTCAGTGGGCCAGCAGCTGAATTTTTATTTTAGGCTCAGCATTATTGTGTACAACCCATTTTATTGCTGCTGTCCAGTAGAATAGTTCTCATTCACTGTCATAACATCACAGTTTAATTGCCAGAACATTTCAGTAACACTGGTCAAACATAATAAATTCCACATCTGCTTTGCTGGCTCAGTGTATATGTAGCTGAAACATTTTTCATGCATATATTATCCACTTCAGTTGCAAAGCTTAAGCACATTAGCTAGACGGTGACACTGGGAGAGGGAGCATCATTCAGTATGATGTAAGAGAGCACCTCTTGGTGTTATCTCCAAACAAACAGTGGAAATAGCACTGTCAGAGGCTCACAAAGCAGTGAGGATGTAACACATCAATAGCATTTAGTCAATCAGTGGTTGCATCATTGATCAGCTGATCATTGATTAGGCCGTATTCAGACCAAATCAGGTGCTGTGGTGATTAGCGCAGGGTTGTGTGGCGGTGTGGGAGTGTTACTACCTGGCCATGCTGATTGCAGCAATCCCAACTTGAAGAGCGATACAACGGCAAGCGACTGCACAGCAATTAACATCTTTGGTTGAACAACTGTCATCACAGCGCTGAACGATCAGTCTCTCCTCCATCTTCACAGTTGCTCGGTAAACAGCGGAGAGCTGCAATGCTACATGGTAAACAGAGTTCTTCTTCACCTGGGCGACTTCCGCTCTGATTGCCGGTGTGATTGGCCACCGTAGCGTGACGTTGGTTGCATTTCTCCAAAAGTTGATTCTGTTTTAACTTTTTGCTGCAGGGCCGCTGCAGTTTATTTTGGCACTCCCTGCAGTCCTCACCGCCGCAGCGTAAACGTACTACCCCCGCTCAAATGAATGGGAGGACCGGCATTATCGCCACAGTGCCTGATTTGCTCATTTCCAGCACTGCCAACTGAGTCTGAAACCAAGGACTGTTGGTGTTTAACAGTTCCTCAAACCAATGAAAACCTTTTAAAATAACTTGTCACATTTGCCTTAAACTGTACAAAGTGACGCTACATATATTAATGCTCTATCATATTCAAGTTATAACTGATCAACATGCATAAACTTCCATAAAATTCCACAGCAGCCTATGGCGACTACAGCTATATCTGCTGATACTTCCATATGATTTTACAGGGTGACACTATGTAGGCCATTTTACCTAAATACAAATGGGTTGTTTATTTTTATATGACATTTTTTGATATTGAAGCACCTTCAGTATCTAGGCCAAGGTAGTCTCACCCGGAAGGCCATCCCTTGTGAGTTAATCAGATTATTTTTCTCTTCCACAAGCCGGCCGTCTGCCATCTGCACATCATGTTCCTTGGATGTAGGAACAGTTCAATGTAATGAGGTAGTCCAGTAAAAACGTAGTGAACCACATTCTCTTTCATCAACTTGAAACACTTCAGTTGTGCTGGGCTGGCCTCAGGATCATGTCTCAGCTTTTCAGAAAGAGCAGTGAAATAAAAACCTCTGTTCCACTTGCCCCTATTCCTCAATGCATTTTCTCACAGAGACTAGCTTGGAAACAGGGTAGAATTTCTCCTATGATATCCATATTATTAGTAGAGAATATTTCATCACCTAAACATGTAAGGGAATCTTGATTCTAGTAAAAGTAAGTAATTAAATGACAGGATTTCAAGAGATAAGCCTGACCAATACTTTTTTTTACTAACTTGTCATTTTTCTTTCAGAAGCTGGGCCGTGACCCCTCAGATGAAGACTGCTTCTTTGACCTCCTTAGCAAGTTCCAGAGCAGCCGCATGGATGACCAGCGCTGCCATTTGGATGAGCCACAGAACGGAGACAACGGAGAAGGCGCAGCGAACTCTGTGCCATCCCTGAACGAGATGATAGGTTAGTTGAGAACGGTATTCACATACCTGTTACGTGACTACTACCATACATTTGCACTCACTGGGCTCTTCTCTTCTCTTCTCCTAGATCCTTCAATTACCACTTCCCCCCAGACTGAGGAGCTGTTTGATTTGATTGCTAGCTCTCAGAGCCGCCGTCTTGATGACCAGCGGGTTAATGTTGGGAACCTTCCAGGCCTGAGGATCACCCATAACAATCTGGGACACCTTGTCGGTGAGGGAGATCATCAAGAGCCCAGCGATGACTTCTTCAACATGCTTATCAAGTGCCAGGTAAGGCCACAATTCACATATGATTAGATTCTTAATTATTAGTCTTATAGACTTTGGAGATTGTTGTGTAGGGAATAGAAGAAGTTGCTCAGATAATTATGTTTAATTAATCTTTCTGACTGTAGTCCTCTAGGATTGACGATCAGCGGTGCTCCCCACCAGAAGCAGGCCCCCATGCGCCCACAGTGCCTGATGAAGACTTCTTCAGTCTAATCCAGAGGGTGCAGGCCAAGCGTATGGACGAGCAGCGCGTCCAGCTGCCTGAAGACGACCAGGACAGCCCTCCGTCCCCTGATCCAGAGCCACCTGGTGGTTTTCCCAGCTAGGACTTGGTGAACAGCGCTGCACAACTTCATGTCAAAGAAAATGAAAGTGAAAGAAACGAAAGAAGGATGAGCCAACATTTAAAGACAGCACTGAAGGGTGAACTAACAAGATTTTTTTAATAACAAGACAAATTCTATGTGCAATAGGTGGTGCTCTGTCAAATGTTGCTTGATGTATTATGTTCTAAATGTGTGTAAATATAACAGGAAAACAAGCAGAATCTAAGCTCGGTGGTGTGAGGAAGAAGAAAATAAGTTTGGGGTAACATGATAACATGACAAGATATACTCAATCTAATGCCTTAATCAGCATTTTTTTCAGACTCAAGATTGTATTCCCTGGTGTCAGATGTGTTTTGTCGAAGCACATGATGGGCATACAGTGTAATGTGGGCGATTTAATGTGGGGACCTAAAGGATGAGTCGAGGAAAAGATTTAATGATAGAAACAGAGCTGATGAAAACATCGGAGAAACGACAGATTTAAACTAGTTTTATAAAGACATGACTGACTTGACTGACAACTGTCTTTATCAAACAAGTTGAATTTTCGACAAAATGCATCCGTTGAATTATACTCTGATCAATGCTGCTTTTATCATCCAATTTTTGTTCCCGTTCCCGCCACTCATAGAAAACTGGTGTTATTTGTGCAGTAACAGTGTTAGGGATGGCCGACCAGTGTTAAACAAACTGCTTCGGTCAGTTTGAACTTTCCACTGATTGATAACCACACTTCGTATTTTTCTGACTCAGACAAAATAATATGATTCATTAAAATTGACAGACTTGCTGAAAAGTCTGTAAATGTTATTTATGCATTTATAAATAAAAATGCATCTCTTCACACAGTATGCAGTAACTGAGGTTACTGGGCAAATGATACGAAATAGCTGCTTATTTTATAGATTCAAAATTAGAATTGTGTGATAATTCAAGCTCCAATTAATGTTTCTGCTTAGCTTTTAAAGTAATGCTATCTGCTGCCCATAACGTTCTCAACATCTGATAACAGACTACTGCTTACTGCCATTATTATTACTTAACATAAAAATAGATTTTGAAGAATCTAATACCATGAACAATAGTGACACACTAATTCTAGGTTGTGCTGCTGGTGTGCTGCCTCCCTGTGGTCAAAACCCTGTATTACCTCTGTCAAATACAGAGTGCAGTCTATTGGGGATAAAAGGCGTTGCCTACTCTTGAATATTTTCCAACATTGTAATAATATTGTGATACAGTACAAGTACGACGATTCTGAGAACTTCCCTCTGGTTTCAGTAACAAAGTTTTGCCAACTTATACTGTAAGTGTGGAGATTTTTGCAAAGCATTTCATCAAGTATCATTTCATTCAGTCTATAATCAAAATCAGGTACAGCTCAGTGTACATTTCTGTCCATTAGTTGCTATGAAAGTTCCAAAATCAGCAGGAGAGGTTCAAACTGCAGAAAGGAAATTTTAATTGGCTAAGAGTTTGAAACATTTTGCTTTACATAGCATCTGTATAATGGTACTGTACAAAAAGTATTTGACCTTACCTATGCTTTTTATTCAGAAGTAGTGCATACCTCATTTTTGTACCTCAAAGCTTATGAACCTTAAGATATTCTGAACCAGGATGGATCATTTACCAAATTCATAGTGGTTATTTTTGATTCATCTATCTTTAATAAACAACACATTGGGAGCAAGTTAATATTTTCATTTTCTGTTTTTTGTGAATTAACATTTTTAGAAAGTACCTGGTACGCTTCTTTTTGTCTCTGCCATAATTTGTACATGTAAATATATTTTGTATTTATGTTCCATTTGAGGACATGAATATGTCCCCTCATGCTTTTAATAAAATGTTTCAGATGTTTTTAGTGGGCTCTATTTTCATGTAGTTTTGGCTATATAATGAATAGGGTAGCTTTTGTAAAGTTTGCACACATCAATTGAGAAAATTACATGAGTGATACTGACCTCTATAGTGCAGAAATATCATCACATTCAATACAATGGAAAATGAGTCCTAGACCTAGGACAACACAATTGGATTGGATTTCCCAAGATCTAATCTTTGGTGGATCAGAGCACAAAGGGCTGACCAAACCTCTTGGTTAACTTCCAGTTTGGTTGCATAGCCAAGATTCAGTGAAGATGTAAATAGTTTATTAAAACACAAAGATATTTATTCAGCTTCTGTTTTTCTCTGACAAACAGGACACTTTCCAAGTACATATCTCAATTATTTCCTAACAATAATAAATTCCAATTTTATCACCATCAATAATAACAAACACTTCTAATATTATGATTATGACACCCATGGCATGACATAATATTTCCAGTTTCCAATATTCTGCTGGGCCTGAATAATAAGTGAAGCACAAAATCTTAAGTTTAAATGTAGGCTGCAGAGACAAAGTCATGTGCAGCCAGTCGTGCATTCTACCACAGCCCTCCCTTCCTCTCCCTCTGCCTCTAATTTCACCCCTGCTTCCTCCTGTTCATCACCCCTCCCTCCCTCCCCTTGTCTGTTCTTCCTCCCTCTTACCCAGAATGCAGCGCAGGCTGAGCAGGCTCAGCTGAGCTATAAAAAGGCATAGCATGGGGGAGGGAGGGCTGCCGTGCAGCAGGAACTGTGCAGACACACACACACACGGGGATCCAGGGACAGCAGCCCCTTGCACTGGGATCTAGAGCCACAGCGCGAAAGAGAGGTCAGTACAGAGGACAAAGGCTCCATAGAGGAAGAGCAAGCATGAAATGACAGGGACTGGGTCTAACTTTGTCAGAGGGACTGACGAACTGATAGATGTCAAAGAGAAAGAATGTTGTCAGGCAGAGTGGGCAGGGCTGTTTGACGGGATAGAGAGTGAGAATAACAGAGTGTAATGGTGAACTGTCATGTGGTTTCTTGAGACACTTTGGTTAGTCACACTGTTTAGTCAACTGTTTGGTTGACATTGTCAGAAGATCAGGCATTTCTGCATATTGCAAAGGCATGTAGCTCTTGTGTGTCATTCACAGTGATGGCACTCAATGGATGTCATAATTGTTATGCTAAAAAAAAATATGTATTGCCATCATTGGTTCTTATTTTGTCCTCCAGACATTTGCTCTGAAATTTCATTGCAGATGGTTTGCCTTCACTCTAATAACATGTTAACATTGTCCTCCACCTACACCCATTAAAGGGCATTTTCATACAAGCTGCTCCAGCCTTTTTATTCCACTGCCATGCTTCTAGCTCCTGTAATGGTCATTAACAACTGATTAGGGGCTGAATATTGATTCTTGTGAGTGGATGGTGCACATTAAAGTGAACCAAACCTCGCAATTTGGAACACAAACATATTCCACAACAGCTAACACTGAAATGATCTCGCTCCATCCTTTCACAAACACCATGGAATATTTCCCACTGCACTGACGTCAAAGGGTCCCCTGTTCTCCCTTAAAGGGACAGCGCGCTCAATTAATTTGCAGAGTGCCTTGGTAACCAACAGTACACGGAGAGAATGCACTAATAGATCATGTGCTCAGTACTTTGTTTTCCCTCCTGTTGCTTCTAGGGGCAGTCAGTGAAAGAACACTTGACACGCTATCCCTTAACAGCTGCAGAGTGACTGAGTCTTTTTTTAGCAGGGCTAAATGTTAAAAAACGGTAATAAGACATGAGGGCGGGACAGGCAAGATGGACTGCCCAGTTGCGATGAGTCCAGGATCTCTATAGTTCAATTCAAGGATAGTATTACAGAAATCACATGTTCAAATGTGTCCATATATCAGGTTCTCTAAAGCACTCTTACATCAGCGCACTCAGTTGCATGGTATTACATTATGTATGTAGTTCTAAGAGATTCATGAATTTTAAGGGAAAGAACATGGATCCTATCCTAGTGCAACATTCACAGGGCTTTGTCCACATATGATAAAGTCCAGTTCAAACATCTTGCCACATCTCCAGTACTGATACAGCCTCTGTTGGGAAATGTACTTAAAAAAATACTTCACTGCATAGCAGGTTTCCATTCCTTAATTCCATGCAGTGTTGAGTGTAATTCCCACACCATGAGAGCGATCATGTAATGTTGTTTGCACTGTATCAGAACCAGTACACGTCTGACATGCCAAAGAAGCAGGGGACCCAGATGGCACCATAATAGGCCAGAGAGGGTTTCCCAAACAGGCTCTGTGCTGACTCAGACGCCAGCCTCCAAGTGACATTTACACAGACCACAGGTCGACCGCTGACATAAAACTGGACACCTGAGAAGCAGAACCACCAGTACGGAGAAGTGTTGCATGTGAGAATCAGTGAACAAGCTGGTAGCATTTGCAGCTTTGGTGTATACTCTGCTAAAGTATATCTTTATGGTGAACCAGGAAACACGCGTTAGCTCTAGAAATATAACAATCTGTCATTTGGACCATGTGCAGTATAGTGTAACTATTTTTTTTCTCTCTGCTGCAGTGTAGCTACAGTGACTCACTCATATAACTCATATCACCTTTCTAATACCCTACATTCCTTAAAGCTTATTTATCAATCTGGCACTATAGAGACAGATTTGTTTGAATAGCAGGCATGTGCCAGTGAGCAAACAGCCACATTGTCACAAGGTCAAATTCAAGTCCTGTTAAATCTAACCTAATGTCACTCCCCTAATTCATATGTCTTGCAAAGTAGGGCTAAAAAGTATGTAGAGTGTTATGTGTATATGTAGACTTCACAAGTCTTCACAGAGAGACAAATTCAAATATATCTCATATTTATCTAATCCTGTTCTAATTCAGTTTTTGTTTTTTATTGTCTGTGTAAATAATAATTCCATGATTATACTCAACATATTCAATACTCTCCCTATAAAGATTTTTATAATTATAATGTTTTTTTGTGTGCGCTATATTCTTTTCTCCCTGGTGACCACACCAAGACACTTAAATCTAAGCTTGGACCTCACCACGTAACCTAAGAAATCAGCCCTTTGCCCTTTTTCACAGATCTGGTTTCACAAAACTCAGACCAGCAACTTCTCAGGTTACTTGATGACCATAGTGCGCACAGAATGCATAATTGTGAAGGAAGGTGAATATCACTGTAACATAATAGTAGATATAGATAGTATTTAATCCATATACTGCACATTTACAGGTGGCATACGGTGGCACTCTGACTCCAGATTAATTCCAAACATCAGTGGGAGGTAACTGTAGCTCTATAGTCAAAGCAGATGCAAAACAAGATGATTATTTTGGCATAGGCAACACCTGTTGAACCAGATCTTAAAGTTATTTAAAGTCAGTTCTTTCAAATGCACCCATGTTCAACCCGAGGCACATGACACAGGCAAGTATCTAGTTGAAGATATCTTTTTACACATGCCAGCACCATGTCTCCTTCTTCCTCATTCTTCTGCTTTCTGTTTCTATGACAGCTAAAAGAGAAGTGTAAACAGGAAACCATGCTGCTCTTGTGTTCTTTAGATATATTCACTACTGATAATGCAGAACTAATATGCATTTCCTGTCTCAGTCAAATGTTGAGGGACTAAAATTTGTTGTGGTCTTCTTCTGAACTTTACTGTTGCTGTCAAAGGGTGCAACCAAACACTGTGATGAGACATACTGTAATAGCTATTTAGTATTGTAATGCTCTATATAAGTTAAGTGTGACTACATTGTAAAGTCTCTATTAATACATTTAAATTTGCTCCAATTACTCAACCTTGAAATATTTGGAGAGACGCATATGTGAACACAGACACTAGCATTACCAGCAGTACTAATTCTGTAACCAGTACAACTAGTTCTGCAGATGTTTTTATGTGTTTGTGAGGTGGAAGTGAGTTGAAGAGTCTGGAATTGAAGGGTATCCAGTCTACTAAGAGCAAGCTACTGCCAAAGAAGTGGGTTTCTCGGTAACAGCAGATAGACCATAAAAATAGAGTTTTTATGTTTTATGTTTTAAATACAGCAATATTGATTCTGTCAACAGTTATGTATCACTTAAAGGAAATGCTTTTGGGGAAATAATTGTATGACCTTGATTATGCTGCTTTAACAATATAAGTAACTGTTGGGACTATCTTTTGGGATTTACAATAGGAAGCAATTTATTTGGAGAGTCCAAAGTTAATATTTGATAAACTATAAAATGATAAAAACATGATCAACAAAGTGTCACTTGTCTTTTCTGACTGTGTGACATCAACCTGCCTTAAAATGAACCCTTGTAATGTAACGCTTTTCACAAAATGCAGAATGTAAGTTTGTCATACAACGATGGACTCCCTAAATAAACTGTAACCTATTAGACTGTCTGCCTTTGTCAAAATATCTGCTGTAGTGAACTTATTTAATTTTCTGTGTCCTTCCTGTGTTGTAGTTGAAGGAAAACACTCATCTAACACAACACAATGGCAGGTAAATATCATGTACGATTGATTAATAATGTGGAAAATGTGAATTTCTATTTTTATTATTAATCTTATGGCATTAAAAAATGAGGCAGTGGCAGTCTTGTTGTGGTTTCTTAGACTCTACTGCCCTCTTCTGGTGATTTTTGAGAATACAGCGGTCTTACATTTTACGTTTGAAGATACTGCCAGCACTCAGATATAATATTCTATTTTTATTGAAAAATAGATTGTTATGATATTACATTTAATTAATAACACAACATTGTATAATAATAGAATTATCATATGATATAGTTGCACACATTTCCATACAATATCTTTAAGAGGAAGTCCAAATTTTGTGTTTTTCTTTTCATTTTTTGCTCAGTTAGATTTATAAATCAGACTTTTCCTGTAGTTCCCTGTGAACAGTTACACCTGGCTGCATAACATTATTAGGTGACAACAGTTGCCATGGCAACACTGTTTGAGTAATAGCACAAACCTACACCAAAGCAAGTACAGTCAAAACAGCCTAGTGGACCAGGCGACACTGCAACTACAAAATGGGAAATACGTGTACTGCTGATTCCACTGAAGGCCTTTGTCGAGATGGTTTGTTACAAAAATATTTTCCATCGCCTGGTAGTGACCTTAACTTTTTTTGTTTATGTATTTATTTTTTGGTAAGAAGAAAGCTTTGCCATATCACACATATGAACTCATAACCTCTTTTGTACATGCTCATTTCAGACAAAATTAAAGATGCCAAGATCATCTTTGTCGTAGGTGAGTACACTCAGTTGGAATTTTGTCTCATTTTGCACCAAACAACACATTTAACCACTAACAGCTATCCCCCCCCCCCCATGCTATACTGATGCTTTTTGTCATTCTTTTTCAGGTGGACCTGGCTCTGGAAAAGGCACCCAGTGTGAGAAGATAGTTGCAAAGTATGGCTACACCCACCTATCATCTGGGGATCTGCTCCGTGCTGAGGTGGCTTCTGGCTCTGAGAGGGGCAAGCAGCTCCAGGCCATCATGCAGAAGGGAGAGCTTGTGCCCCTGGTAAGAGAGTGGGATCTATAATTCAATTTAATCATTTTTTTAAAAAAAGTATTGCTTTTATCTTTTGCAACTTGTACTAAAAAGCAAGGATTGCTTTTCGTATATACATGTGCAATACCAAACAAAATGTGTGCACAGATAAGACAGAAATATGTAAGTTCTGACAATGTATACTCAGTTGCCAGTGTATTAGGTACACCTACCCTGTAGCTAAAACTAATGCAGTCTAATACAACAGTCCTGCAATAAATCCTACCTTCATGAAGGCTGTAATGTTCAGTTTTTGTTGAGAGTGTTTTAGAGAGGTGTTGATTCAACTTTATGGTCACTTGGAAGATGTAGCTTGTGGTGTTGTTGAACTGTATTGCATTAACAGAGAGGTGTTTTTGTTATTTAGCCTACCCTCATTGATATTAATGGGGAGGACAAAATAATAGAAGCACCTGTCAGTATAATAAACTGGCAACTGAGTGGATTTTCTGTCAGAAGTGCCATATCATTGTGAAGGTTGATCGTAATGTCTTGGGTCTGCTCTCAGGACACAGTCTTAGACATGATTAAGGATGCCATGATCGCCAAGGCTGATGTCTCCAAGGGCTTCCTTATTGATGGCTACCCCCGTGAGGTGAAGCAGGGCGAGGAGTTTGAGAAGAAGGTAGGAGAGGGCACGAGATGCTGGTTTATAATTCATCCCGGCAACGATGGAAAAAACCTTAAACGAGCAAATTGTCTTTGATCCCAGATCGGCAAACCCTGCCTGCTGCTGTATGTGGATGCAAAAGGAGACACCATGGTCAAGAGGCTTTTGAAGCGCGGTGAGACCAGCGGCCGTTCTGATGATAATGAGGAGACCATCAAGAAGCGCCTGGACTTGTATTACAAAGCAACTGAGCCAGTCATCGCCTTCTATGAGAGCCGTGGCATTGTCAGGAAGGTGCGTGTGCCTGCTATGATAGTGAAAATTGAAAAACAAAATGTGAATCGTGTGTGAAATCTAACATATATTCTTACACATGGTGCCATCTTGCTTTGCCTAGGTTGACTCCGAGCTGCCAGTGGATGAGGTCTTCAGCCAAGTTGCCAAGGCTATTGATGCACTGTAGTAAAACAACTAGATGAGTTGTGTCTGGTTGTTGTTTTATTTTTTTATTTTCTCAGTATCAATTTCATAAGGACAAAACATGAACAACAACAAAAATAATACCCTTCCCACTCATCTTGGTTAAAAAAAACTGAAGGCCATTAAGGATCAAAGATGCCTTAACTCTACTCCTACTCCAGCAATAGGAATCTACAGTTTTAAGCTCACACAACAGTGAAACTGCTTAAAGCAGCATCTAGAAATCCATGTGTTTCTTTATACAAGTCTTGCTTTCATTCTGTGCTGAACATGTATGTGGATGTATCCAACTGACATCTCAAAAGGTACTGTATACAGGAGGTGTCAAACATCTCCTTACCTTTAAAGCACCATGCTCACTCTGGGGCAGACCTGCACTTTACACAATCTTTTTTTCCCTTTTTAACCCTGAAATATAGAGTCCAGAGTTCATGGGAAAATAATAGTGTCCTTTATGACTGTGCCACTGAACAATGGCAGAGATCACCCACTGTGCACAAGCTGGTGAAATTCTGCATACATGTACATTGACAGAACTTTTAAATGACTTTTTTCAACCACCATGGACTATATTTAAAGCACAGAAACAATCTAGTTTTTTCATCAAGATATACACATGTAACATGGGTGTCTATAAAGTGGTATATGTAAAAAAATGAAAATTAAAGTATAAGGAAAAATATATAATATTTGATATTAGTTTATTAGCAGTGACTGTGTTTGAATATTTAAAAGATGCACTTTCCAATGACATGCAACCTCTATTTATATTCCTACTATTCAATAGTACGCAGACTGACATTGTGAGTAATCCTGGACAACCACATACACACACATAAACGAGGGACTTTAACAATGCTACAAAGTTGAAAAGAGGAAATGCTTTTCTATTCAGAAAACATGGTCAAGGTGCTGGAGCATGTAGACACAACAGGATACAGGACACGATGCTACAGCCATAGTTCACTACTGTTATTATAACTTTTCCTTTGAGCCTGTGATGACCAACAGGTCTTCCTTTACCTCTCACCTTCCACACACACACACACACACACACACACACACACCTACACACACACACACACACACACACACACACACACACACGTCCAGCTGGCCAAGCAAACACTGCAACAGGTATCCGGACTACCCTCCAAGGACAGCTCTGATCATGACTCTGCGCTGTAGGGATGAGGAAGAGGAAAGCGGCTTCTGAGGGGGGACAGGATGTGTCCATCGGAAAGTCAATCAAGAAAAGGCGTCTGCAAGCACTTTCATAAAGTCATCGAGGATGCTGCTTGAATGCTAGGAATGCTGCTCTTACCTCATAAAGGTACAAAACAAAGGGGGAGAAAGGAGGTGGCAGTGGCATTTATCACGTACAGTAGAGAGAGATAGAAAGAGACATGTCTGTGAATGTGGGGGAGAGGGGATCACAACCTTAGTTAACGTATTATGAATTAAGTCTGAAGACGACCCCTTGAACTGCCAAGTACAGAACATTTGAGCATTCAAGTGTCAATTTACTTAAAGGCCCAATGTGTAGGATTTGAACATGTCTGACCTCCTGTGGTCGTAAGGCAGACAGCACTGGGCTACACCATTTTCAATTCGGTATATAATCCAGTCATCTCAAACCTCACCACATCTAGTCATCTTTCCTGTATGATCAAATCAGAAATAAAGTAGCAATGCAAAGGCCTACAATAAAGGCAATAATAGTAGATGATCAATGCATTCACTAAAGTAACATTATCAACCACATGGAGAAAAAGCCTGCATCCAGTGACGTGAGGGGCATTTATTCAGTCATGACATGTAGATACTGTAGGTGCCAACAAAATAATTTATTCTTCAACTTATTGCAGAACTAATGGTGAAATCCTAAAAAATAAACTTAATGGCCATAGAAATGGTTTAATAAGCAAATTGCAAATTTGCAAATGTAACCTTTTGTGTAAGGCTTCCACCAAAGCAAATAAGATTAACCTAAAAATTGTGTGTATATAGTTGTGTGCACTTACTGTAGCTGCAGAGTCTAACATAATTACAAGGAAAAAGAAAAAAGGGTCATTTTTCAATTAGGCTGGTAATACTAAAATGAATCAGATGGAAAACGTACTGCAGCTCAAAAAAAATCAAAGCTTGTCACAGACATACTTTATGCATGCATACTATATGGGTACATGCATAATACAGTATATGTATGCAAACATGATACTTTTGTTTCTGCTGTCAGATGACTGTGCTAAAATGGAAAAGCTAATAGTCCAGAAACTTACATGAGTAGCTCATGAATTCTAAAGAAAGGCTGGTAGTCTTAATGTAACCTGGTCATGCAGTATCTCATACAAATCATGTGGGCTACCAATCAGTTATCCATCCAAGGGTGATACGGGTACATTCACAGATTTAAACATGGCTATCTTGCTCAGAAAAGAACCCCCTTTTGTGTCTTTTGTCACAGACAATTACATGCGGCTTTGTGGCTCCAATGTAAAATTATCCAGGACCACTCACTTAACTGAATTCCAACTGCACTTCCAGCAAAAACCCTGAATTACATTCAAAAGTGAGATATGATTTTGCAAATGGGATGTCTATCCCTATAATGAAGACCCTGTCAATTAGCTGCTTTATGGGATTGTAGATGTACATTCTATGACTTTGTAAGGCTGACGGGCTTCTGGGCTGACTGTTCATCTAGTATCAGTCTCGGATATTACCGCTGCAAGGCCATGCGTCAGATCCCCCCTTGGAGGACGATAAGGAAACGAGTAAGCCGGCGCATACACTTTATTCTCCCGCTCTCCTCTGCTATGTTCTGTGGCGGACTGGCTGGCTGGCTGGCACCACAGAGACCCAGTGGCACCGTGCGGGAACCAACGTCAACCCGTGATGAAAGACGATGGCCGATTGTTTCCTGTTATTGAAACACTACTCATGGGTGGGGGTGGAGAAGTGTGGGGTGGGGGTGGGGGTGGGGGGAGTAGGCTCCAATAAAACGGAAAGCCATTGAAGGAGAGTGCTACTGTAGAAGTGTCCTTTGGCCAGCCTCAGATGGGATGGAATGCCTTTCATGAGTGCCAACAGTGACATATGCCTCAGCAACTAAATCCAAGTCATGTCCACTGCTAGAGGATTGCAATCATTTAAGTAACACAGAGTACAAGTCGACTGAAATGGTCTCTGCTTAGTGTTGTATCCCATGTGCATTTCTTTGTTCGTGCTGCCTGAAGGAATGAGGTCAAGGCGAGTTCACAGAGTCAATGAGCAGAATATCAACTAGTCTCAGAAAACAAGGCTCTGTGTACGACTATTGTTAATGTACTGTGGAATTGTTGCACTCTAACATGTCAATTAGTCTAATTAGTCATTAAGCGCTTGTGATCTGCAATCATGGATTAACTAGATTAGGCCTGTTGATTGTCTACAGTTCAAGTGCACGTTAAACTCAATTTAAATTTATTGAGGCATATATATTATTTTTTATTGTGCATGTGAACTGTTAGCTAAGGTTTAAATGAAGCAGTTTACTGCTTAATTGAAGTGGGCATCACTGATGTTTAATTTAGAGTACGGACATTCTTGAGTTTCTGCTACTAAGAAATATTTATCAGTTTGTCAGATCACACCTGTCCTGGTAGATAATGCCAATAAAGAGTTCAAATCAGAGCCATCACAATAGTTGTGACAACATTTTACATCACTTTGCAGGCCTATACTGTCACCTTGAAGACGTGGATTTACAATATTTGAGACTTGTCTGCACTAAATCTGTAACAAGCAGCTGCACGTTGTCCTTGTGATGTGCAGGTACAGTATGTTTCCTGAATAACAAATTCCATATATGGAAAAGGAGATGCACGCTTCACTTCAAACTCTCCTTTCAACTTTTTTTTTTTTTTTTTTTAAATATCAGGATTAGGAACAAATTTAACTCAAAATAGCTTGACAGGCTTTTCTTAATGAATAGCGAAATGGAAGAGGATAGAGCTTTTTTCTGCTCTCCTGCTGTGTACCAGTACTGCAGTTAATAAGTACAACACAGGACACACATACGGAGCCAAAACAGAGAGAGATTAACAGACTTGCTGTATGTGAAATTTAGTTTGCTACAGCAGTTTTGTAATTATTCTAAATGCTTTTGCAGCATTGTTGAAGTGTAGTCTAGTCTGTTCTGCTGCTCTGCCAATAGACTTTGTGTGGAGAGTTGATTTGACGGAAAGATGACTCCTCTGAGTCTGCTCAGCACAGAAAGGATGTTGTGTCTACTCTTTGCTCCAGTCTATTCTTTCTCACAAAGTACTAGCGGTGCATTAGCCAAAAATAAATGCTCTTCCTCCAAGAGAAGCTTTTGCTTTTTCTCATTTTTAGGTTTCAGGATAAACTAATTTCTTAATCTCCCAGTGCCCCCGGAGAGGGGTTGTTAGGCAGATTGTACAGTTCACAACACATACCACTAGTAACAAATCACTAGCAAAAGTGCTTTTACAGTAAATGCACAAATCCCTTTTGTAATTGTGTGTGGCTCTGACTATCAGTGGTCAGCCAAAACACCCACAGTACACGCACACAGGTGTTTTCACTTATTTTGGTTGATTAGACCTCCTCTCAGGACTGTGTGGACATGTACAGACTGGGCTTGATAGACCTGTTTCAAGGAAAACATTTTGGCATGGCACATTAAAAAAAGCACAGTCGTGATTAATAACATTAAAAAAAGACATTGCATTTAGAGCCTGTTTCAGGGTTCTGGTATTGTGCATTCTGGCTCACTGGCATGGCTTACTGGGCCCTTTGATGGAACTGATCCATTGTTAATTAAATTCGTTTCACCTGTGCTCTTCCTACTGTGATGAGTCAAAATGTCTGCTGTGAAAAGGGCCTGTTGAAGCTATCAAACTAACACCTTTACCATTTGTTAGAACTGTGTCCGAAATCACTCCCTCGTTCACTCTTTCACCGCTCCAAATATAAAAGACACTAAATAGTTAACTCCACAGTGAGCAATAAATTAAGACTTCAGACACTTATGAGTCATTTTGCGTAATCACTGACACTCAGATAAAATGGCAGAGGGTAAATTTAGTGCACTATAATACATAAGGAGTGATTTCAAACACAACCTTGGTAATCTCACAATTCTCTGCATACTCTAGCTCCACCCAACTTCAAACTAGGCGGAGGTCTAATCAGAATAAATGAAAACACCTGTGTGAGTGCGAAGGGTCTTAAATAAAAGCCATGTTTACAGTTCAATAATCACTTAATTGTTGTTGACTCAAATGCGCTGTTATTAACGGGGGATTGTAAAATCCAATGAGTTTAACGCTTTTTCATCTCAACAACAGCAATCACAATGATTACATGGGGCAGAAAAATTAAGAATTCAAAGGTCCAGTCTAAATGTTTCAGTCTAATTTAAGGGTACACTTTAAGTTAAAACCCGACTGAACACACACTGAGAAATTTCACTAAAATAAGAATCAAGCCTTCCACTAGCATACAATATGTGGTGACAACTATTACTTGTTTGGTTTCTAGCTGATATGGTAATAATAAAGAACAAATTCAGACACATTTGAGAAATTGCAGGTTTGCGTATGGACAGAAAACATTCTCACAAGTAGTATTTTAAAGCTAACAAGAAAGTCAGAAAAAAATTATTAATTTCTTTATTTACACATTAATCAGCAAAGAATAGCACCTGTAATGTGCTAAAATAATTTTCACTGAAATGGATTTGCTGTTTTTAAATTATGCATCTGTTTCCTAAGTATAGGCCATAAAATATAACATTGACCTTTAATGATAATTTCCAATGCACTGTAATTACACTGAAATTGCCTCCCAGAGGCATACAAAAACTCACTTCTACATTAGATTATATTTGAATGTATGTTGAGAAATGAAAAATGAAAGTTCATATCACAAAATGAGCAGAAAAATCAAGCATGTTTCTTTCACAGTGATGCATCATGAAACCATGGCAGCCTATCAGCTCAGGACAGCTTGAACTTGATTAAAAATCGATCTTACACTGTTATGTGTAACACGTGTTATGTAGCAGATGTAGAGTAGAGTAGCATGATGTTGTAGATATGTCACGTGTTCTGTGCATGTGGAGAGCTGGAAAGGGTTCTGTGAACATGTACATACAATTGTGTTCTCTGTAGGGAGTATATTTTGCAATGTTATTGTATTTATGTGGTTAGCCACATCACAATCACATTCTACCCCAAAACAACACCAAACCACAGTCAAACAGAAGGGGACACATCACACACACACTTAAGAAAATGACACATTTCAATCACATTTTAACATATAATAATGATACAGATACAGAACAGAAAGGAACACAACAAAATCAAACAAAAAAGGTGGTATTTCCCTTGAAGTTTCCTGCTCAAACTGAGTTCACCCTTCACTGTAAGGACTACAACTGCTCCTGTGGAAATACTGTGTGGAATTTAAATAATAAATGTCTAACTTAAACAGGTAGCCAAACTACAACAGTATTGTACTTGACATGTCAAATTCCATCACACTGAGTCTATAATTAACAATGATAGGATATTACTAATATAGGTGACTGATGTTCTGTTCTGCCAAATCAAACTGTTATGACTCATTTCCGCAAAATTCATCTCCTTTGTGGTAAAACCTTTGTTATTTTCTCTACCCGTTGTCTAAAAATCCTAATGTTAGTCCACTTCGGAAAGTACAACCACAATTTGCCACATGAGAATGTATTCAGAGAGTTTTCATACGTCACCATTATCATTTTTCTGTCAATTTTAGTATTAATATTAAAAGTATGACATTTGTTTTCTCGTTTTTTAATATAAACATGTCCTAGACCAGATGGTTTGAATACATTACTGTCCACTATGGGACAACATGCTTTGTGACTATCAGTTTAAAGGAATAGTAATAATAGAAAATATGCTTATTTGCTTTCTTGCCAAGACGTTTAGCAAGAAAGCATTTAGCAGCTTAGTTTAGCATAAAGCTAGCATAAATAAACAAAAATATCACCTACCAGCACCTCTAAAGTTCACTAAATGACATTCATTCATTTATATTTCCTTTGTTTGATCCATACAAAAAACAATATGTAAAAATGACAAATTGTGGTTTTACAGGAGTCTCCTCTGGTTGCCTGGCAACCTCAAGGTGACGACAAGACTCTAGGAAGACACTGAGCCCGGCCAAGAAAATAATTCAGCACTGAACCCACAAACAACTTGTTTTTTTGGTTTTTGTACAGATTAACACAAACAAATGAGATATTTCTGTCGCGGTAACGCGTAATTTTCAGATTTCTGGCTACATAACATGTTAATGTGACAGAAATTGATGCCTTAACGCGTCATTTTCACTTTTCTGTGTACATAACACGTTAACGCGTCATTTTCTGTTGCTTTAACACGTCATTTTCACTTTTCTGTCTACACAACGTGTTAATGTGACAGAAAATGACTTCTTAACGTGTCATTTTCACTTTTCTGTGTACATAACATGTTAACTCGTCAGCGACAGAAAATGACGTGTTAATGCAACATGTAGACAGAAAAGTGAAAATGACACGTTAAGGCGACAGAAAATGATTTGTTAACGTGTCGTGTAGACAGAAAAGTGAAAATGACGCGTTAGCGCCACAGAAAATGACGACATTCAGTGTGACAACGAGGCCTAGGCTACCTTCCGCACCTCTGGCTGGGGCAGCATATGGATCAAATATGCCCAGCGACCCGGCTCTCTGGGAGAAGAGTATGCTGCTTCTTGCTTTCCTAACAATATATAGTTGAGCAGGGATTCAGCCAGGTCCTCCACATGCAGTCCAAATACCGCAATCGCTTCTCTGCAGCCTGCAGTGCTGATTTCCTTTGAAAGTTAAGATAAATCCTGGTGTTTTTTTCCAGTAGCCTCAGACTTTTTCCTCGGTAGGCTGTTCTTGTTTTGGAACAATTAATAAGAATTCTCTTGTTTGGCATTTGTGATTGGCTGTTATCTAACCTAATTAAAGTTTGAATGTCAAATTTCTAACCGTTGCATTTGTTTAACAGTATAATTTCTATTCATATGGCTTTTTTTGCTCCCTGGGAAACTAATGATGATGATATTCCTACTATCCAGTTAAAATCAAATCTGTTATTTGGCATTCAGTGACATGCTTTTATAAAGCTATAACACATATAATAATAATAATAATAATAATAATAATAATAATAATAATAATAAAGAAATGCATATAGTATAAATATAATAAATAATATAAATAATACTAATCATTATTATTTGGCATTCATTTACATGGTTTTTAATAATATAACACAGAAAAATAATCAACATTAATATTCAGGGAAGACAATTTGCCTATGGTCCCTTTGGTAAGGGACCTGGATAATGGATAGAGGGGCGCTGGCCCAAAAAAGGTTGAGAAACACTGCTGTATACCTTCAGATAAATGCTAGCTAAAGAGTTAGGGGGCCTGTTATTAAATATAAAATAAAATTCTGTGCTATAAAATCACACTATTGACTGAGTTGAGATTTACACGTATTTTTAATAGACTCTGTGTTGACCAGATAAGAATATGACAGGGGCAGCACTGACTTGGAAAAGACAAAAAAAAATAAATAAATAAATAAAAAAAGGCCGGTGGGAGGGGTATAAAAGTAAATCTGCACCGCCCAGGCAGCACAAAAAGTTTGGAAAGTCCTGACATCGTTACATCGCTGAATGCAGCCACATCCTCTCCCGTGGATTATAAAGTCTGCCTTATTCAAGAAAGCTGCCCTACATCAAAAAAGTAAGTTTTTGTGATTCATAACTTTGTTTTCACTTTCATATTGTCTCGGGAATGTGTGGTCTATTTCATTTCCCTGGTAGCATAGAGGGCAGTTACTTAGCCATACTCTTTCCTTAATCCTCGACCAGTCCGTTTTAAATGTCTGTTTTGAAATGACTAACGTTAGCCGATGCTAAGGTCAAACAACGGTAGAAAGTGCTAATCAATAATGACCAAAAAGGCGGATAGTTGTAGGCTATGTTACTTTTCACATTACTATTTCGCCTCATTAAATCCATTATTATTAGTTTATTAATGTTTATTAGTGGACTCAAGTCCTCGTTTCACCAATTAAGCCTATGTTATTTATTTCTAAAGTGCACGTTTAGAAATGATGTTGCTATTTAAGGACCTTTTTCTCTTACAGTAATAAGTCCAGTGGCTTTCTGTTTTCCTTTGCAAGTGAATAAACAGTTTACACAGGCTCTTCCTTTCCCTCTATATGAATCATATAACAAGAGCAGTCTCCTTCTTATCTGATCGCGGCATTGTGGTATTATTTAAAGAAAGCGATGCCGTAGTGCTTCCTGAAACAGTCGGCCAGAAGTTAGTGACCACCAGATAACCCTTGGGTTCAGAGCCTCATTGTGCGCAGAAATATTATGGGATTGTCTCAGGAGGAAAATCCTGTCATCCCACTGAAGGAATTTAAACTTTTCCTTCACTGTCAGTGTTGAGTAGGTTGTGTAAATGACCAATGCCCTTTGTGTTCTCAATTATTTTGTTGCATGGAACTAGCATTTAATTAAATATCTTATAAGGGGTAAACTGCACTTTTAATATTCATTATTCATCAATAACCACAATGGGTTTCAGCATCAGAGAATATATTTGTGTTATGACCTTTTCATGACACAGTCTTGGATAACAGGATGTATGCTGAGTATGAGAGTGACACGCATGAGATTGGCAGTTGGTCACATCCTTATCACCGGTCACAACTCCTCATTGATTCTTTTTTCCTGACCTTTTGACCTTTAAAGACTGGAATTGTCTGCTCTTCCACTGCCACAGTCATTGCTGCTCTTGACAAGGACACCTCAGCCACTGCCCGAGTATCTTCACACCCCTGAGACCCAGACTCAGCTTCTACCAACACCCCCCAAAAAACTTAAACTTCTCAGAGATGGAGGGTCACGTGGCGCAGATTGCCCTGCTTCTGTGCATCGCTGTTGGAGCCTCTGGTAAGTCTACAAGCTGATATTCAGTATAGTCAGCGTTTAGATATTTTGTTACTGGATTTCATGCTAAAACAAATGGTATAACCTTAGACAACATGGCATATTTCAACCTATTTCAACCCATTTCATTCTTAAGACATAAAAGTGTGTGTATCATTTGCTCTGGTGTTTTTTTTCTTGCATGCTAAATCAGGATTTTACAAATGGTCTGTAGAGAGAGGTTATGTGCAAAATAGTTGTTGTGAAGTCTTTTGGCTTGAATGATAGTTTATCTTATACAGCAACAGTTTATCCTATACAGCAACTCCAAGATGATACAATATTTTAATTGAGTAAGGAGATAGATATGACAACACAAGTCAAAATAAATGTACCTCCAAGTGGTATTCAGACTATTGAACCACTGAATCATCTTGGGAAGCATCTGATTGTGTAGTTTTTCAGGTTTTTAATGAAGAATATTTTATTGAAAGAGAGTCCCGGAACAAGAAACAAGAAAACATGTGGGACGCTCACTGATTTTATGTGATCCTCCGCTGTTGGCCTCCTCTAACACTCCCTCCACCGGCTGCCTGCGGCTGCCCATATCAAATTCAAACCTGTAATCCATACAAGGTGGCAAATGGATCTGAAACCCTCTCCGTGCCCTCAGGCCATAATACAGCCTCACACTCTTACCAGGGCTCTGCACCGCTGCTTTGGGGTGTTTGGGTCTCACTTCCCTGCAGCAATCTGGCATTTGGGTTGGCCACATGGTTTTCAATTAATAAGACAGTGCTAAATTGTTTATTATTATTCCCTTATTGTGCACATATCTTCATGTTCTAAATCTACTGATCTGATTTAATCTGCATTATGTTTTTTCCAGGTAGAAGATATAGTTTTAAATCTGTTAGAGATTAACTGGTCTTTTCAACCCATACTTTATAGTTTCAGACTAACTGCGCTCACTATCTGAGAGAACTAAATTGTAACATGTTAAAACTATAAAACAAATATATCTACACTGTCTGTTACAAGCATTTTTTAAATAGCTGAATGTATATCTAAAGTACATAAATAAAAGCATAATGCACCCTGCTGATATGTCATGCAGTTTTAACATGAACTGTCATCAAAGGTTGTCTACATTCATGATTCAATGCTGCACTTGAAGGTGAAACAAACACTTCAGAGCAATCAGTAACCTTTTCCTTACTCTGTGTCTATAAACATACATCAGAAAAATAAACTGGCATTTCCAACTTTCTTTTTAAATAAGGCAAAATGGCCCTGGCAAGCATATATCACTTTTAAGATTATGTGCCAGAAAAACGAGCCTGTTCGCTGAATCTGGCTCCTTTGCTGACCTACTGTATGACAAATCACAATATTGCCACAAGTGCTAAACACCCTCTCAGCAGGGGTGCTAATGGCAGGGATACAGAGGTATTTTTTGGCCAACTGGCAGACTTGCGGAGAGTTGACCTCATGTAGCTTCCACCGCAGGGGATCAGTCTCACTGTCAGCTGGTGGAGTCTGTAAGGAGCTGTTTAGCTCAGCCTTAATTGCCTCCATGACACATAGTCCTGGATTCGCTATCATTCTTTTCCTTTCTTGAAAGAGAGGTTTTTTTTTCACTTCCTCTTATTTTTGCATCTGCTACAGCAACTTTAGGAGAAGACCCAGAGGGAGCTGTGGCACTGTTCTCAGAATGGAGGGGCACTCTGACCCTGTGTACCGAATGTTGAAGCATTAATCAAACATTGGTGTGACATGTATGAGTTCCCCTATCTCAGGCATTGTTTATTTGTCATTATGTAGTCCAGTATTGTCAAATTAATTTGTCATTTTCTCTGACGTTGTCTCCTGGGCTTAGTACTGTGTTGCTGTTGAACCAATGAAGCACAAACATCAGGTGTGACACACTGAGGTCAACAGTATACAAAATCAAATTTGCACATTCCCAGACTGAACAATGCGCGGCGAACCCATATATTCACTGTGATTTGGGGACTGCTTGTTTAATAGCGTCCTCCTCGCCAGCTGCAAGTCACTGTGGGAGCAGACACGATGTGAAAGTTCCTCAAAAGAAGAAGTAAACACAGAAAAAGTCAATCAAAAATAGCCTGCAGCCTGCAACAAATCCCACGACACTCTTGGCCAGTTGCAGGCGATGGTATATTGTGTTTTACTTGAGCTCAGTTTTGCTTTAGCTTTATTGAAACTTTTTATATGTTTGAGCCTCTGTGAGCTCCTTGAAATCAACCTTATTAAGTCCTTCTGTGATGTCTGAAGCATGGTTTGAATGTACAGCAGTTATTATGCTTATCATTATTATTATTATTATTATTATGCTATACAGTTAAAGTAACCCAAACACTCCATGGCCAGATCTACTGTATGTATATCATAGATACCTAATATATATATGTGGTAGATCCATAACCTTGCCAAGTCTAAGTCTGAGACTTATATACTTACTTATCCACTTCATTTTCTGAAACTGGAAACGTAAATTCTGCCTTAGAGCACCCCCCTGGCCTGTGTTCTCTTGTCAATGCATTTATTAATTTTTGAACAGATGCAGTATGATGACTGGCCTGTTAATGGAGTAATTGGTGTTGTGCAGTTTCAACACTTATCACATTATATGGCAATAGTTTGTCAGTAATATAATACTTCCACGGCTATAGACTATTGCGTAATTTGAAATGTTCCCACTGGGGAACTTTTTGAGTTGCTCTATTACCAACAGATGGAAATGTCAGTGTTGCAGCCCTTCTCCCAAACAATCTGACCAATCCTGCAAAATTTAAAAACGCTGTAGTTGATGGAAAATGCTGGATTAAGTTAAGTCTTACAACACTCACTTTCTGTCTGCCTATCTAAAAGAACTCTTTCTATTTCTTAACCCTGAAATTATGTCATGAGATGCTGTTTTCATCAGCACTGGATTATTTATAAAAAATCATCCCCTGCTTATCTCTTTCAAACCCAGAAAAGACCGTCCTTGCTTTCACCTTACACCTTGATTATTAAAATTCCCTATATGTTGGGATCAGTCAGGCCTCTTTCTTGTTTACAGCTCTGGACAGGCTTCTGTCAGGCTCCAATAAAACAGAAAACATCACACTGGTCTTAGTTTCACTACACTACCTCCCTGTGAGGTTAATTGTGTTTTTTTTGCTGTTTGTTTTGGAGGCCCTACATGGTCCAGCCTACGGGTTTATCTCTGAGCGCCTGTGGTGCCACAATTCGTCTAAATCCCTTTAGTCATTTAACTGGGGGCATTTTGTTTGTGCCATGATCATACAGGCGTTGATGCCTTTGCAATAGTGGAATTCATTCTCCCTCTATGTTTGGTCAGCTGAGTCCTTCCCTTTTAACAAAACATGCTAAAGGCTCTTTTCTCCCAGGCTTCTAACCGTGTTGCCTGTTTTCATTTGTTTGGGCTTTACTCTTTTGTTAATCTTGTTTATTTCAGTCTATTTGGGCACTGTTACTAGGCAGTTGCAACACTTTCTGGCAACTGTGTTGTTTCAAGGCATTTAATGAATTTATTTAATTTGGATGTGATAACATCATGTACATAATTTACTTATTTAGTATTCCTCAGCCATAAAGTTGCGGGACAGTTTAAAAAAGAATGGTCAAAATAGGAGCAGCAGAGGCTGAGATATTCTGACTGATAGTTTGTTTTATGATTGGAGTTCCAAAAGCGCTCCAAAAATGGCTACATTACCCATAATGCAACTCAACAGTGTCTTTTATCAGACCTTCTCTGCCTGGTAAACACCCATGTTTTACAAACCCCACCACCTCTGTTTGTAACAGGCTTTCTGTTTGTAAATTCATAGTCTCCCAAGTCCAAGCCGAGGGAACCCTGACAACACCATCATGGTTACTTTGTCACACTTGACAAAGCTCCTCCAGAGACACAGAAGAAGACATTATACAACTGTTTTCACAGGATAATTGGTACTTCCCATGATGAGTAAACTGATCTTAATGTGTAAAGTTGGTGTCCCTTTAAGGCTTTTGAATCCTGGAATTTTAGCACGTACTTTTCATAGCTAGCATTGCTAGGCTGATGGGCCTTTAAAGGACTTAAAGAAATGGAAGTTCTCAAATATTATCTGCTTAGCTGCTTATTACATAAGAGCTCTTCCATATGAGCAGATTTTCGAAGGTTTATTTCCAGACCACTTTATAATGGCAAGCACAAACCGCTGTCCACTTAAGTTGACTGTAGCAGTTGGACACATTAACAATTATCTATGCATCTGACTGAAGTCTTTGTATTTAGTGATTTTATCCACTGTGTCCCCGGCATTTCCTGGCAGGGAAGTAGTGTTGAATATGCCCCCTGCTGCAACAACTTTCCCAGTGGGAGCCAGGCATCATGATGTAAACTGCTAGACCTCCTGCTGCTTTTCTGCCTACCCCAGAGTCTCCCTCCACGGGCTGAAGGAAAAGCACAAAAGTGATTAGCGAGCCGCTGGAGAAGGAGGGAGGGCTGTCTGAAAATGAATCTTAAAGAGGGAAAGAGGGCCAGACAGACAGACAGACAAACAGAGATAACATAATTCATAAAGACTGATTCATGGAGACAGAAAGGGAGTGGGGGGGGTCAAAGTTTTGTGACCGAAAGAGAAGTAAATAGGGGATTAAAATAACAGAGAGATAGGAAAAAAGGACAAGACAGAGATAAAGGCGGGGAGATATGGAGACCCAGTTAAATTATAAGTTAGAAAAAGTGAAAATAAAAGACTCTGAGTAATTAGATAAAAGAGAAAGAAAAATAATCTAAACTAATGAGCAACAGAAATGGGGTGTCAGGAATTTAAAAAGAAAAAGAAATGGAAAGAGATGACAAAGGTTTCTCGGAAGGCATGCTGTTGTAGAATAAGCCAGAATGAAAAAACAAAAAAACGTCATGTTAAAAATGGCGTTGAGAGTCAAAACAGTCCACTTCCCCTGTTTTACTGTAGTGAGCCAGCTCTGCCTGCAGTCAGACTGGGTGGCAGGGAGACGCGACCACTTGTCGCTGCCGCAGACCGATTTCAATCTCCTCCAATGTTATGCCCCTCCCAAATAACAATCATTTCTGACTGCCTTGCTTTTCCTCTGTTTGAATACAGAATGCAGTGTGAGAGAGCCTCAGTAACGCCACGTTCCTCTCTTCTGTTTGTTCCCACATGATTTTCACTAGCTAACACTTGACTGTTTGTCAAGTTGGTTCTAGCATGCAATGTGGCATATAAATACTGGTATTTGTGGGATCCTAAAAGAAAACAAATTGCAATTGAATGGCATGTAATTGAAGTCTGTTTTCAGTTTTGACTGGCGATATGCATGATATATGATGCTAAGGGGGTATTTGTTTCCGTGTCTGACATCTTCTTTCTGTTTTAAATTTGAAAATTGTCAGTATTTGCTTTGAATAATAAAAACAGTTAAAATCAGATTAAAATAATTAATACTGCAGTCTCTAGTTTTAGTATTATTATTATTTTTATTACTTGGAAGGATGGAAGGCTAATCTGCAGAACACACAGCAGGTCTTTTGTGTTTTAGGCTGGCCTTTCCATGAGCCATGAGAGGACCCTGGCTTTGTGTTAAACAGTGTGCTATGCAGAAAACAGAAAAAAGGATTTTTGGGTAAAAGTCTGAAAAAGCTGAAAATGAAAAAACCCTTTTATACTGTATACAGTATAGTCCCTGGTCTTTTACCTCACTTTTACTCTTATTAATGGCAATCTAGCATTGCTTTAATAATCATAGAAAATGCTGATTCTAAATCATTTAAGTACAGAAAGAGTTTACTATGTATGAAGAGTTTAGTAATCTATAATGATCATCATTATAGATTTCAGATTAAGGCTCTTTGTCGTATCTTGTCTGAATTCTCCTGAACTTCATCACTGTGTGACGACAAGGACTTGTGCCCTCCGGCCCAATACTTTTCATTATGCAGTTGCATGAGCACTGAATGGCTCATTAGTAGTGGGCGAGATAAACGCCTCGTCAGCATGGCGACCACTTCTGCTCATGTCAACATGCCTGCTGTCTGCGCAGATAAGGCATGGCATTATGTACTCTTATCTCTAGGTCTGTCTGCCCTGGTCAACCCTGGGGTCTACACAAACGCAGGAAATGTACCTGGATATCAGGAGAGAATTTGGAGGGAAGACTCTTGGTGGGTCAGCTGACTCACCTGTGACTTTAAGTCAAAGGTGCTCAAACTTCTGGGAGGGCTTCCGATCTCTGGCAAAAAGTATTTTACATAATATGTCTTCATTTCACCAAAACTTTTTTCACTTGTGACTTTAATTAATGAGGGTGCTGTTATACAGGGCAGAATCAGCCCCTTAATCTGTCCCTGGCAGAATAACTATGAACAAAATGTTCTCAGCTAAAATGTTCTAAAATGCTTCATGTCATGTTTTTGCACCAACGAAGAGTCTTTTCTCTTAACCTAATGGAAAATTCCAACAAACCCTAATATATATATATAATATATTTTAGAGAATGTTAATGCACCTTTTTTGTACTAAAGAGCGTTATGGAAGCATTTTTCCATAAGAGAACATACTTTCTTTCTGCATAGACTTACCTTGATTTCTAATGTGGTCAGTGCTGTACAATGTGCAGTTGCGTGTTGTATAATAGCAGAACCTCTTGATTCAAGCACTGGGTGGGTAGTTTTCCTGTTGATTCAGGTGCCACACCGGTCAATCTGTATTTAGAGAGCTGAGATCTCTCTCTGATGTCTGACTGTGTGTGTGTGTGTGTGCAGTATGTGTGTATGTTTGATGTGATGAATCCTCACTGGATTTGGACACAGGCTTTTTCATTTGCTCGTATTTCTGTGATATGTCAGAAAGCAGAATATGTGACTCGAAGAAAAAGGCTTGAGGCATCTGACAGATTATTTTAATCTACTCATATACTGTAACTACAACAAACTCAACCGTCAAACTCGGGATACTTAATAATCTTTTCACAGACGCTGGAGGGAATAAAGTTACACTTGTCAAACAGCTCTCCCTAGTCCAGACACTTCCATTAGTTAAATAGTGAAAATGAAATCATAAACTTGAAGCCAGCTCATAGATCTCTCTATCAGATCATTCCAAAAGCTTCTTAGAGTCCTGTAAGTTTTTCGTGACCATGTACATTTAAAGGTATCTCTATGCATATATATTAAAAGAGCTGTCAATCGATTTGGGAGTGATATCTTCTCTGATCCTGCATATTTCACTTTGTCGACTTTTTGGTTTACACTTGGATCGTGGCTTGTACCTTTGACTTCACCCGCTTTAAATATGTTTAAAAAAATAACACAGCCTTCATTAGTATGCCGCCCTCATATCGGAAAGCATTAATATTTACTGGCAAAAATCAGTCATGAAAAACGAGCTAATCTCTGTTGGTTCTCCACGAAGCATATGTTGTGCAAAGCTACATTAATCCTGAATGATTGGGAGCAACCACTGTGCAATGAATCTCTAACGCTTCAATCTGCTTTGGTTGCTCGCAGTTAGCATGAAACTTGCTAAATTAGTCTGTCTATCCAGCAATTAACACTCAGATGATTAATTGTGTTTTGCTAGTGCTCTTTTGGTGTATTGAGGGAAAAGCTAACCACCTAAGTGAATGGAAAAGACGTACTATACCCAGTAACTGAAAGTGTCTGGAAAATAACAGATCACCTGACAGTATATATATGAGCATCAACATAAAAACAGTGGTACATTTTTCATGCCTGCAGCTACTGCTTGTTTACAAAGGACCACAATCTATACGATCAAATTTATCTGCATCAAAGAATATGGAATGGCTAATTACTAGCAGCAGACAGGGCATAAAGTGAGTAAAGGGAACAACGGAGGAAGTGAGCCATAGACCTTCCATACGCCACTGTTGGACTTGTTGTTCCGCTGGCTTCTGACAACGACGAGACGACGGACGAATGGCTCCCAGAGGTGTAAACAGAGCTAGTGTGAAGACAGGCTGTCTCCAGACCCGCTATCACATCGTCAGTTCCTCTCCAGCAAACACTGGACGCAGGACTTGGCACACAGGCACACACATGAAAAGTCTTAAGCCATTAAACTGACAAGAATGATCAGCAAATCTTTGTGATAGAATTTCAGGACTTGAGGAGAGGGAGGTGAGATGGTCAGGAAGCTTGCGTGTTGTGTATGGAGTGTGTGTAATGTGTAGTATGCAGGGGTGAGAGGCCAGGGGACAGTGCAGGCCCCTGCAGAGCACTGATAAGAGCTTGTTTACCTTCCTGTGGATGGTCAGGCCTCAATCTGCAGTTGCGGAAACGCCGGGACAATAGGTGTGTGTATATGTGTGTGTGTGTGTGTGTGTATGTGGAGTTGAGAGAGAAACTTGAGCCAGCCTTGAAGCTCCCCTTTCCCTCTCCGACTAACTCTGATAGGACCGCTGACCCCTCCCTCCCCCTTCCCCATCATGACTCCGTCGCCCGACCCTGGACACAAACAGTTTACTCTACCCCGAGGGACCAAGGGAGACAGTTGGTCTTGACGTGGTCTGCTGTCAGGGTTTCCCGTTCTGTTTTTTTCCCCTCTTTCTGTCTTTCAAATGCAGCCATGCACTGTAGATTCAAGTTCTACAAGTCTTACTATTGCATCTAAACTCTAGGCAAGTAGCTGATGCTCTTTTCCACAGTGACTTAGAATGAGGGAAGGCATGAAAGACAGGGCATGCCTGCCTGCTCGCCCAAGGTGAATGAAAAGGCAGCTAGTTATTGGGCCACAGGTACTCAATCCCTTGAATCTAAATCAACATTTAGTTATGGTGTGATGGTGAAATTTTAAATTCAAGGGCTCGCCACTGCCCGTCAGTACTCTGCAATGTCTGCACAGCACGGATGCTCAAGTTGAGGCAACAGTGTTACAGACAGGCGGGCAGCTCCTGAGATCTTTAATTTACCGGCAGAAGTAGGTAGCTAACATAAACACCACTGGCAGTAGCATTAACAACAAACCTCATCCACCATTTACACCAAATGCGCCATTTGCACATACAGTATGCTGTATTTAGAAAAACACTGGAAATATGGAAGGCATAACCTCAGCAAAAAATCTGTTAGTTCAAGGAAACATTTATCTGAATCCATCAAATGAAATGTCTTAGTACTTAGATTTTTCTAAGAAGCTTATTGAAGACATTCTTCCAAGAAGTGACTTCTTGTTGGCAGGTTTCCAGATTTTGATTATTACCCCTACCACCAGAGTTCAGTCATTTTTAAATTTAGTTAAGGTCATTTTTATTTCTGCTGACCAATGAGATGCTGACACTTCAGAACATGTTGAAAAGAAGAAGTGATAATCTAGTCAGTCAGATATACAGTAACTGAAAAATTAACTGTGCTACATGTAGGTACTTCTGCTTTCTGTGCAGTTGTAGACAGTCAGGAGCCACAGTGTGCCATTTCCAGGACATATGATGTGACTAATGTAATGTGATATAAGTTGCTTGTATGGTGAAGTATCGCTCATGTAAATGAGTGGAGCGACAATTTCATCTCCTTGCTCAAGGCCTTCTGTCATCACTCCACTTCCAGCCACTCCAGGTTTTCTACTTGCAGATCTCCACTCACACTAAGAGAAAACTCATTCCAGTTTTTTTTTCTTATCACCATAATGTTAACATAGTGTGTAACAATGCAGTGAATGCTACCCTAAAGTTGGATTATGGGCTGTTAGCATAATGTAATGCTTGTAGGATGGAGCCGTGAGTGCACTGCTCACATACCCTTCAATGCCTTTTTGGCCTTGCTAATGCCTCTATGGGCGCCTACAATATGGAAACTTATTTCCTAGAGCACTCGTAACAATATAATGCCATTTGGTCCACCCAATTTTGATGTTCTTTTTTGCCTTTATGAACGCTAATTAACATATATAGTAAATTTTATGAGGATTGGACAGTTAGTCGTCTGCGTTTCATCATTGTTAAAGTCTTTTAGAGAAGTTTTGCGCACTGGTAGGGTGGTGCATGTGCTCCATTAGCATGCCACGATACGTGCTGTCAGGGACTCTTGGAGTTAAACAATTCTGACAAAAAGCAACAGAAGAAGGAGAAATACAGGATGTCAACACTGTGTAGGCCTACTTTGAGCCCTAATATTGATAAATCACCTCAAGGTCCCCAGTAACGCCCATGCACAGCTACTGGCCTCAGTGCAGCTATGGTGCACTCTGCATGATTATGGACAGTGAAACTTAATGTAGGAGGTTCAGGTTGGCATCCTAAATTAGTGTTTTAATATGGAGTGTTTTAATTTAAATCTTTAAACAATGGAGATAACACTTTACTGGGATGTTGTTGGTCAAGGTAGTTGTAGTTTATAAATCTTTTAGTTGACTATGTCCTGAAAACTATGGGAATGACTATAATTAATACGACATAAAATACAATGTTCAACACACATACATTTTAAGCTCAAATTGTAAGGCTCAGCTCTAGACTGGACTCTACTTTATCAGTCTAAGCTCTACTTTGTGAGGCTTAGCTCCATATCCATAAGACTCAGCTGCACTTCAGATTCTACTGTGCATAGTTGACACTTTTGCCAAGATGCTAAAGTTAGCATGATAATTGCATAAAGCACAAAGTTAACCTGAACTGGCCATAGCTAGAACATAGTTAATGTCAAGCTGATCCTGAGATGCCCTAAAATGGTCACAGTAGTGGTGCTGTCTTAATGGTACTATGCACAATTGAACACATGCGGAAAACGGATGTCTGTGATTTTGTGATCTAGTCTCCTATCTTTTTCTGGAATGCCCTGGAGGTTAGGAAAGAAAGAGGAGATAGACCCTGGACATGTGAAGTTACCAGGTGGGAGCTTTTGTTCTCCTTGTTAGTTGTGGCTCCAGCGAGCTCCAGACCACCAACAGAACTACTGAGGGCAGTTTAAAGTGCATCATATTATAAGTTGTTCATCACTTCCAGTCCACAAAAATGTGCTTTCCCCAAAGGCTGCTCCACTGCTTCAACAGCAAATTGGCCATTATCGATTTTGGCTGCACACTCCTTGGTCAAGCATTCAATCAGTTTACTATAATATGTTTAATATGTTTCCAGTTAAATAAAAGTGCTTATTAAATCTGGTAATTTGGCCATATAGTGTTGCTAATATGGTAATTAGCAGTAGTCTGTTCAGGTATACACATTTATTGATACCCATTTAATATGACGTGTGTAACTACTGAAAAGAATTAAATCAAACTTTAAGATCAAATCTGATTATATGCACTTTTCATGAATTGAGCCCATTTTCTGTCCTCCCTAATGTTCCCTAATGTTTTCTATTCACATCTCCCCCTCATACCTAACATCTAAATGGAAATCACCAGCATCCATAAACATGTCTTCTCATGGAATGGGAAATGGAGGGGACTGATATAAGTAGATAAAGAGGACAGGGAATTGAATGGTTCTTCTATACCTCATTTACCAGCAAACCGCTTAGCGAGGCCATTGGCATTTCCGGGGTCAAGGGGGCAAAATTAATGTTCTTCATATCCTATGGTGACTCGTAAAAAGGAGACCAGTGACACATGCATGTACACACACACACACACGCGTGCATGCTCACAGTCTTATGCAGTCAGTGTGATTTATACCAAGACCTCCCGGGCGACAGTCACGGGCCGTTGACTCTGTCACAGCAGAACAAGAGAGAAATAACTTTATGGTTGTGGATATTGAGCAACAGATATTAACGCAGAGGGCCAGAATAACAGGAAACCAGCCTTGACCTCTAGGGTGAGGGAGGGAAAAAGAGATGGCAAAGGAGCATGGGTGGCTCTCCATCTTGATTCGCAAGAAAAGCTGCAGTCCAAAGCTGAGCAAACAGTGAAGACGTTGTTTCACGAATGTTACAGCCCCCCCTCAATCCCCTAATTAGTGCCAAATGTGTCCTTGATTTGACCATAAAATATGACTAAAGGGCAGTGGTAGGATGTTTTACTCCCCCAGAAAAGGGGAAAAGATTTTCATGGGACACAAACAAAAGATGTATAATTTCCAAGAATGTCATCAATAAGCAGCATCTGAGACATTGTGTGTGACAAGCTTATTCTAAATTCTAAATCTAATTATGTAACTGTGATCAAATCAAAATGATATCTCATCAGTGACTCTTTTTCCATCAGTGATATTGTGGGTCAGAGATGTTATGATCAAATAAATGAATTCAACAAATGAATAAGAGTCCATAATACCAACCCAATCTCATTGTGGGGATGACAACAAAAACAGGAGAAAGAGCTAATTATGTAAAAGTTCTAGCTCCCACTTTTTTGTGCTGTTTTTCATTGCATTCATCCCTTTCTATCCCATTTCATATCTATCTCTTTCCATTCTCCTCCACCAATAGTGATGACATTGCCTCAACCAAGGTCTTTGATTAGTGCTTACTGCTTTCTAAATAAGGCTCATCCTGTTGACCTTCCAAGCTTTGCAATTTTCTTTTAACCCTTTCCTCTCTGTTCCTCTTTCTTTCTCATCTCACTTGTTTTACACCATATCTCCTCTCTGAGGGATTGTGGCCTAATGGGTAAACAGACCAAATACATCACAAAAGTCAGTGGAGCGGCATGTCATGCAGCATTTGCTTACTAAATTAGCTGTTTCTGTTATGATATCACACTTGCTCGCTTCAGCACCAGCTGTTTTGGGGGTGATTGAGGCGCGTATAGTGGATGCTTAGGCGTATATTGCTTATATTCATCTTACTGTAGATATGCTTATCTAATGGTTAGGCGCAGGACAGGGTAGTTCAAATTGATCCCATGAGAGCCCACTCCATAGTGAAGGTGGGTGGCTTTAAGGCTTTGTCCTGAGGATTAAATCCAGATTAGAGACTATCTCAGCCATGGTGGTTGCCACCAAGACTGCAGTGCCGCAGGATCTCCCATAATGCCCCAGTCTCACCCTTTTATCTCTAATCAGTAAAAGGTGGGAGGTGAGCCAGGAAAGAGGTCCCTGATTGAGTTGGAAAAGACATCTGACCCTCTACATTATATTCTCCACTGTTCCTCTTGAGGAAAGAGGAAGTTTGCTGGAGAATATTTTCTCCCTGCTAACTTTAGACAGAGTGAGCATGTGCATGCGTATATTCACTCTAATCTAACACAATAGAACACACACACGCATAGCCCAGGTCAAACAGCAGGCATTTATACCCAACCTCATCCATGACCGCACAGCCTCGGCTCGATTAATTCAGCCTCCAGAGACACGGATCCCCAGGTTAAACAGCAGGCTCATAGCAGAGAGCAGAGTGAGCAGGCTTGATGGATGACTGCAGCCCGATATCCTGACACGTCTGATAAACGTGAACCGGCAGATTCGTTTTTAAACAATGTAGTCCTACCTACACATTTAACATCCATACTCCGAGACCAGGGAAAAGGTTTCAGAGTGACTAATAACAAATTTAGCCTCTTTCAGACAAGGGATCTGTAACATTGCTGGATTCATCTATCTGTTAAATAATGGCTTTTTGGCTTTCATACAAATAGGTCTTCAGTCATGTGCTGTTGATGTCCAAATATGACAGAACTGTTGTGGATAGAGATGTCATCTCAAACTACCTGGCATTTCACACACAAGACTAGATAATGCAGGACTCAATTAATGTTTGAGGCAAGAGATTATTTAATGCAACTTGACTATATGCTGCTGACACTGCTTAACCATTTGTACGTGATTTCTTTCAGCCTCAAGCCAGACATGTGAGCCAGTGGAGGTTAATGACAACCCATGGGTCCACGTGAGTGAGATGCTTATTGGCTGTTGGACCAGCTTCGTCAGAGACGACAAGGCAGAGGTCCACATCCTTAACCTGAACTTTTCCGCCATGGTAAGCATGTCAAGGTTATACAAATGAGATGCTGAGCAACTAGTGCTAATTATGTAAATGTGAACAAGGGAAAAATCTGCTTAACCAGGAGTCAAATGTAAAACACTATGCTAGTAAAAACACAATATTATAATGGAAAAAATACACTTACTTACTACTTGCTTAACATGTATAGTAGCAGTAAAATTCAGCAGACAAATGAAACCTTGAAGACCAGATAACTGCAACTGCAACAGAACATAGAAAATGAAAATGCTGCACAATCAACACTATAGCTACTGTATCTGTCAAGCTGACAACTCAGCTTACTTGTCACTTAAATCCAATACCATGGCCTGTCATGGGTATGTTATCATCTGCTAATTAATCATCCATTTCAGTGGACAGTACGATATGTCAGTAGCAGTGTGCAAGTCCATGCATTGCACACACGTGCTCACCTTGTATGCATTTTACACCTTTCAGATAATAGAATGTGTCACTCATTGTTAAAAACACAGGGAATCAGTTGGAATTCAATTTTACTTTTATTTACACAGTTAGTGTTTCTGTCAGATTGTATGCATGCAATATTATAAAATCGTACAAAGCCTATTGTGGCTCCAGAAGAAGCTTTGCGAAATCTGATAAAAAAAAAAAAATGGATTGGATCGGTTGGGACTGAAGACTACAGGTTTGAAAATATAAAAATCTTGGGGTGTGGAGTTAGATATAAGTAAGTTTACCAGACCTCTGTAGCCCGCTCCTCATCTTGTCTTGAGGCTAGTGGCTCAAGGCTACATTAGCACTAGCATAACACACCTGAATCTCTGCTTGAACTGTCAGCGGGTTAAGTTGCATTGTGGGTATCATAGGCGCCAGGTTTTGACAAGGAAGAAGAATGTGTGGAATAAAAAAGGTAATATCTTTGGTTCTGTTTCATCGACAATGTTATAGAAATGCAATGCTAAATTAATGCTCTTTTAACTTTATTTTGGTTGGTGTTTTTGTTGTACAAATTCTAACCCTAACTTTTAAATAAATAACCCCCCCCCCCCCCAAAAAAAATGTCTTGCCACACTATAATGTAAAC